>JAOEHX010033657.1:0-11904 GCA_025448015.1 Bolborhynchus lineola | reverse complement strand
GCCGCACGCAAAGAGTTGTGCTCAATGGCTCAATGTCCAGCTGGAGACCAGTAACGAGTGGTGTCCCTCAGGGATCGATGTTGGGACCGGTCTTGTTTAACATCTTTGTTGGTGACATGGACAGTGGGATTCAGTGCTCCATCAGCAAGTTCGCCATTGGCACCAAGCTGGGTGGTTCGGTCGATATGCTGGAGGGAAGGAATGCCATCCAGAGGGATCTTGACACGCTTGTAAGGTGGGCTGATGCCAATGTGGTGAAGTTTAACCATGCCAAGTGCAAGGTCCTACACCTGGGTCGGAAGAATCCCAGGCACAGCTGCAGGTTGCAGGCACAGCTGCAGAGAAGAGATTGAGAGCAGCCCTGTGGAGAAGGACTTGGGGGTGTTGGTCGATGGAAGAATGAACATGAACCAGCATTGTGCGCTTGCAGCCCATTGTCTTTCCCATACTTCTCATTGCAAAGAGCTCTTGTCACAATTTTACTCATCCTTCTGTTTTGTAAGCGGGGTGTTTACAGCGGTAAGGATATTAAAATCATCATCCATGCCACAAAAAAACAAATGGGAAAATCTTACTTGTATCTATGGAGGAAGCCAAATCATGTCTGAACTTCAATATTTGAATCCCTAAGTAACAGCAGTGTTGCACATCTTTGTGATGCACACTGTAAACTGGGAGAGACAACGATTGTTTTTTTGGGTTTGTTTTGTTGTGTTTTGTTTTTTTTTTTCAGGAATTTTCTGGTGCAGTTAGATAGAACTTTGCCATTAGGCATAGGTCAAAGTCCCTCAGAGATTTTACCTGAAGAACCTGCTCAGTTTTCTCCTGAGGATCTCACTGCTTTTAAGGCCACTGCTTTATTCATTTTTAAATCTGCCTTTGAGAAAAGAATACAATCTCCTTCACTACCGCTACTTATATTATGTTCAACAATAAGGCGGTTACTTTTCTGCAAATGGTGACCTGTGATTTTCCTTCTAATTTTTTACATTAATGTTTCCTTTCTTCTCTCTTCTGATCTGTTTATTTCCTTATTTTGTGCTGAGCAATAAGATTGAGTTTCTTGGGGCCAGGAATTATTTTCTGTTTCTTTTGCCACATCTAACACACAATAAACCCTTTTCCCAAGAATGATACCTGTCTAAGAGTCTAAACTCTTGTATGTTATCTTAAAATTTAGTTTATTCATTTAGAAGGGTTTATCTACAGGAGAAGATAAAACACGCAGCCTCTTCTTAGTTTTCTAGGATCTATGTGTGTGGAAAAGTTTGGACATTCAAAATACCGGTTATAAAACAGGTCTGCCTTTGACAAATGAAGTGCCAATGCCCTCAGGAAAGCACAAATGGAATAGTAAGTCAGTTATTAGCTGGCAGAAAATCTGAGGTACATTTTCATACCCTCTGTTATTTACCTGTGCATGCAGTCACTGCACGTATAGTGGGCCAGATTATTTCATGTTCTTGCCTGTTTGAAATACTCTGTGGCAGTATCAGGAAGCTAGATCTATCCAGCAGACTATTCCCTAGATACTTGACATAGGCTCACACACTGTTGCCAAAGGACTGGGGCATTTTTAGAACTATGTCATCCTCCTACCTCCAGCTGACTTCTCCCTTTTCTGGGTGTTTGCTGTCAGATACAGGTAAGAAATATTCAGGATCCTTATTCTATGCCACAGTGCAGGTCCTTGCTAATACTTTTATATCTATGAACAGTTTCCTCATGATTCCTACCCTTTGCACTATACATGTATAGGGGTTCTACTAGTTGTTTTTACCAAACTTTTTCAACAGGCATGAAATATTTACCCAGGAAAAAAAAATAAAAAATAAAGGAAAGAAAATGCATCAGCCTGTGAGATTTGTGAATATTACATGCTGAGAGATGTGAGAATATGCGAAGCAGAGAGAAAATCATTATTCCATGGAAGAAACTGAATAAAATAGTAAAGATTTATTAATGATGTTAGGGATAGATGTATTACAGTTCTACTTCTTTGAAAAACCTATCTGACCCAGAGGAAAATGGTTGTTGCAGTATTTACAGTCATGCAAATATTTTTCAGCTATTAAAAATCACACCATGATGCCAGTTCTCTTTTTTCTTCTGGTAGACTTTCTAGCCTTGCAACTATACAAATGAAATAAAGTAGGCTTAAAGGCCTCTACCATGCATCCTGTTTTGATTTAGAAGATTGAAACTAACAGCTAATCAGCATTTGATAGCCAGTTTGTCACAGAAGCGATTTTGTTTAATTTTTACCTATTCAGTTTATGATAATGCCTGATACAAAAATCAGTTTATTTTTTTAGCACTTACTGGATTATCAAGTCCTTCACATTAAGAAATCTACAGTTCAAAAAGTTGAGTCAAGAAACAGTTAGTTAAGGAAAACTTACAGTGTATCATACAGAAATCTAACGTGAGAAACTAATTTGTCCGTTAACATCAGACATGGGGAAGAAGCTAAGGAGAGGAGCAAATGCATACAACCCCCCCAAACAATAAAACCCAAAACCAAATCAAATCAAACCAAAAAAAAAAAAAATCGCACAAAAAAAATCCTAATTATCTAATATCAGAGCAAAGCAACAGCTTTTTATTCGATCAGGAAGTTACACAGACAAATGAGCCGAATTTCAGGATCTTGTATGTAGTGACTGGGAAAGGAAAGAAAACTGCTTTGTGGGGGTTGCTGCTAACTGACTTTGAATATTTAGATCTATTGCTTGTGATAAATACCCAAAAACCACACAAAAAAAAAAAAATATGTGTAAGCATTAAACACTTTTGTTAGTGAAATCTCTTCTACAGATCTGTACAGCTATGTTTAGAAAACAAAATATTTGGTGTGCTCCATAATTTCTTTCTTACAATGTGTGTGCTTCCTTGGCTATGAGATGGGAAGCAAATATAAAATTAAAATTTTAGAGAAAACATTCAGTTGAATATGTGTGTAAGCTTACACCTCATATAGTCCGAAATGTAGTTATCTTCACTGGGTGGTTCAATATAAAATCAGCTTCAGAAGTCATCTACAGTGGATTTGATTAACTGTTATGATTAATGCTGTAGCTTTGCAACTCTTTTTTGACTGAGATTGATTGACAGGCTGACATGTTCTTGTTCAGGGTCTTTTTTGTGTCTTTCTCTGCATCTGTGTTAAAAGCTATCACACCATTCTGATGCCAAAATTAAAATTTTCTTTTGAAACTTGTGGTTTCTAATGCTGTAAAGCCCTGCTTAGTCTAGACCTTCCTAAACTACTGCAGAGGGTGCAGGCAGGTTGGAATGTTGTTAAGACATAGTTTTAGGTCTACAACGTTATGGATAGGAGGTTCCTAATGCTGACAAAAACTGTATCTCAAGAGTGTGAATATGTATCTCTTATTATTATGGGGAGTGACCACATTGTTTTCCTTCTTTCAGACAGTATTAACCGTCATGAATCTTTGAAATTATTCACTTCAGTATAATTGATTCACTTTCAAATAAGATAATTATCTCTTGGGGAGGACAGAGAGAATGCTGAAGGAAGGCAGGAAACAGATTTAAGGATTGGAACTGCTGTAAAAAAAGTAAAGAGTAGACCAAGCAATTAAAATTAGAAAAAGAGAGTGGAAATTGAGAGATTCTAACATGCCCAAATGTAGTGCTATCCACAATTTACAGAATTGGTTATTTCTTCAGTTAGAATTAGTATAAACATGGTTATACTAACTTCTGAAGGAGACAATCTAAACCGAGAGAAGTAGTTTGAACTACTCAAGTTAGTTTTGGCAGCCCTACCGTAGTAGAAGTATGTGATTTTTAAACTCTGCTCTTTGCAAATGTAGTCATTTAAATGATTGATTTTTGAGGGCTCTTTTGAGCATTTTGTTAACAACAATGGTTCTAAACCAGGTGAAGAATATTTGTACAAGCTCACTGATTCCTCATAAGAATTGTCTGTCATGTTTGTGTCCTTTAAAACAACTTTTGTCTATTATAGTCTCTGATCATTTGATATTATAGTGGCTTTGATTTAGCAGCATTTTTTATCTGGTCCTGAAACATATAGATCATGTCACTGTGTCTGTTCCCTGACCTGGTTTAGCTAACACCACACCAATATTTGGACTGGCATAAGAGAAAAGATGATGTTCACAGGGAAGTGAGATAGGAAAATAAAAACTGGGCCATGCAGCTGCTTAACTGAAACTATTGCTGAAAAAAATGTATGTGAGATATTGGGTATTGGGGACCTGGAATTGATTCTTCTCTCACAGACATCCTTTCTAAATCTTCGGTGAGTTATTTATGCTCAGACTGACAGTTATTTTAGTACCTAGTTACCATGGATTTTTATGGGCATTAGAAGACTAAATTCTAATGTGAGTCTGGACTTAGACCCTTGTGTCTTTGTCAGGGATCTCGAAACATTTTCAGAATAAAGGCTAACAAAATGAAAATTATGAAGGGCTTAGATGTTAGGAATATGGGAACACTGTCAAATAAAAGATCTCTTTTTCATGTAACTAATATATATTCACTTGTACTTGAATAGGACAATTGTTAATATGTCTCTTACCAGGGGCTGGGGATTGTAGCTTATCTTCTCTGAAGCAATATGACAAGTAAGGATCTGATCTTCTTGGCAAAGGAAATTTTAATGTGTAAAACCTGCTTTGCCTTTTCCTTTGGAATAAAATGCTTCCTAGTGAATAACGATAGTGAATCCTTTGCCAAGTTCCTTCAGAAAAGACTAAATGAGCCAGTAAGCAAGGCTTTTGAATGGCACTTTCTCAAAAAAGTGTTAGAGATGAATGAGTTATGTAAAACTCTGTTTGGCAAGTTTGGGCTTAGTACTCCCTTTCCCTCAAATAGTAGCAGAGATGAATAATTTTTCCTGTGCAAAGTTTATTGTTTGAGACCTGCTTCTCACCTTAGAAAAATACCCCTTCTCTCTCCTCCCCCCTAAAAAGCAGAAGTTTCCATGTCCGATTTTGTCCTGACACGCCCTCTGAAATAATAAGTGGAAGTCACAGTTCTTTAACACTGCTTTCGTCATAACAAAAAGGTCTACAGAAGCCTGGGAAAATAAAAGTGAGCAAGTAGCAATGTGTGCTAAAGTTCAAAGGGTGGGTTTCACTTACAGGAGTAATTCTTGCATATTAGCAGAATGCTGTTCATTGATCAAATTAGATGAGTGAGTGATCAAAGCAAGTATCTTCTGTAAGGCAGATTCGGTTAACATTAGGTATGGGAAAATTGCAAGAATGTGAACTGAATCAGAGGAGGCAGATAATTTGCTATTATTAAATGGGGACTTGAGAGGATGGTGGGCTGCCTTTTGACTGTGTGGGAGAGCTTGAAAATTTATTTCCAAATATTAGAATTAGCGTAGCATAAATCTGTAGCTCCTTTTTGTAAACAAGAAGTGCTTTTTCTGATAATAGCAAAACTTGATGTTTGAATAATACCACACTTGGTTTGTATTTACCCTAGGCCTCTGCAACTGTTTTTATTGTGGAATTGTTTTTTTCCCCTTTGCTACTTTGAATCTGTTCACAGTATATATGTAACAACATTTTCTGGTACGTATCCAAAGTGATTTCAATGAAAAAAATAAATTATTTGATGTGTGAATGTTCCACATGCTACTTTTTATCCCACTTATGAATGTATTCATTACCATCAACTCAGTTCCTGATGAAAACTTACTGTCAAATCTTTGAGAGTTTATCACACTTTCTACTCTAAAGTGTAAGCAGTTTAATACAAGAAAGTACTTACTTTTGAATTTTCATAATAGTTGAGGGGGGTGGTGAGGAACACATGCTCATGAAATTGAATGTATTGAGTTTCTTGTAGAAGATTTCACAATGGCTAGAATTAGGCATATTTTATAGGAAAATATTGATGAACAGTGCAGAGCAAGCAAAGAATTAGATGTAAAGGATTACGTACTTGCTACAAAGTGCCTGTTTAGAATTTACTTAAATCTCTATCAGTATATTATTTGTGATTTTAAAAACGTAGAATTTACTATAATTTTTAATTTTATCAATACTGAATTTGAGTAATGTTCTCACTCTCGTTGAGACTATGTTATCATTCAAACACTGTAGAAAGAGATTTGCTCTAGAACTGAGGACAAATATCCATGTGCATATACACTTTGAAGAAACTTGAGTTTTTTGGCATATTCAGAGGTGAAAATCAGAAAATGTATTCACATCATCTTTTCACTTCCTGAACAGGTATGAAATGGTTTTTTTGATAGAAAATCTGGCAAAAACATTCTTACACTCTTTCATTCCCTCCTTATCCTCCAGGTATTCCAGAAAAAGAGAGAAGAAAGAGGAAATAGTTGAATCAATATTGTTTCATTTCCCTTATTGTACATTCTCCACTATGTATTTATTGTAAATGTCAAATCTGTGGGAAACAATCTATAGAAGAAAAAATTCCTGTCCAAAAGAAGGTAAGGATGGGGGTTGTTCCTTAACAAAAGGAAGAACGCAATATGTAGCTTTCACAGAGAATGTGTCTATTCTAGAGCTCAAGTCACAAATAATTTCACTATCAAAATATGCTGATTATATTTAAAAAGTATTAGCTTTAGACAACTGGATATTATGTTGGCATTCCCTCCAGTACATTTGTGACAACTCTATGATCTGAGGACAACCAGTAAACCATTTTACAGCAACCCCTATGAATTTCATATGATCTAATTTATTTTCCATCTTTGGAATCAATCTGAGAGAGGCTAGTGATAAAACCCAAATGGAAATAGGTGGAGTCCCTTTTGTCCATGTGAAAATACACAATACACCCGCCTATGTTTTATGGTGGATAGCTAGCATTTGACAATTTTGTCATGCAAAAAGCTCTGTATTGTTCAGTTTGCATGCAGCCTGCCTGCACAACTGGTGATTCCATCTGAATAACAGGAATGAACATGTAGATCTTAATTCAAAGCATGAAGAAGCAATAATCTCACAATAAATTGACTTCACTGAGGGGCAAAAGCAATGCTTATTTATAGTTATTGCATATTATATGCCTAACTGTTTCTCACAGAAATCAAAGATTTATGATCAGATGTCAAAGGTGGAGTTAAACCATGTGCCTGTTAAATGGCACTTTTAGTAGAGGGCTTGCTTTTAAGTACTTTTTTTCACTTGCCTGTGTGAAAAGACTGATTGAAAAGCAGAAAGTTTTTTTATGTGATTCATAAGGGTGTGAGGAACAATAACAACCAACACTTCTTGGGATGGGAAAACTCTTCTCTTCCCTAGTGAGCGAGGAAGTCTATCCACACCCAGTATTTTCCAGAGGCCATTCACCACCAGGAGAGAGTAAAAGAGGGCAGGGGAAACTGAATTCAGTGTAGTGTAGGGATAAGATAAAGGGTGATAAAACAAATGAAGTAATGTTTCTATAGGTATGTTTCTAGCTTGTTAGGATCTGTTTAAAAATATATACTTAATTGTGATACTTTGTCAAGGCACAGTATTATATGAGTAAGAACATAAAATAAAATTTCTCTTACTATATTTTGACTATAATGTATCTAGATATGTATATTTTTGTGTAATTCCTGAAAATATGGAATCAAGGTGTGAAAAAAGAAGGCTAAGTTAGAAAAGGAGTATTATTGCAAATTGAAGTTGTTCAACTGAAGTGCTTAGATTCTCATAGTCTTATCTAAAAATATTAAAAAAAAAACAATTCCTTACTGCCCCAAGCATAATTTATATCAATAGTGATATGATGTGATCATGACCATGATATCAAATTCTTACTTCAAGGTTCTGAGCAACCCCACTGACATCTAGGTGGCATACCCCAAGAATATTGTTTTACAGGATGCTTCAACTAGCTTTGAACTACTTATATCAGATACTTTTGAAGTGGTATTTAAATCAGATTTCCTAAATAAAAATATCACCTGAGTGACTTAAAGTTCTTGGCATTCTCAAGATTTTACTCTTTCCTTTCACTGAGTAGGCAAACAAAGTCACGCAGTCTACAAAGCACACATTATCTTGACAGATGAAGTCAAGGTCTTCCTAGGAAATACACCAGGCTGTTTTGTCTGTTAGATATGGATCCAATACAGGAGCTCCAGTGGAAAACAGCCTATCAGAAAGCTGTTGGACTGGGTAGCAAGAAAGACATTCAAGTTCTGGAAAATCATAAGTTTTTCCCAGGAAGACTAGCTAGCTTACCCAAGCAAGCCCTGAAACTATTCAGCAAACAGTATATACAAGTGGTAAATTTGACCTAAAATCCACTCTTGAGGCAATAACTGCATATCAGTATAAATGCATCAAGAGACAACAACTAAGAACTGTGGGATTGCTAATTGTGGACATCTGTTTTGAATGTCTGCCACTGACTGGAGATCACACATGGAATACATAGAAAAGAAAATATTTTTCCATAGACAGGAGCCTTGTGAAATCTCTCTGGATAGTCTCTCATAACTTGCTAATGGCTCAAATTTGTTTTTGTTTCAGTTGGCACAGTGAAAGCATAAAACTTTTTTAACCTTCTGTCTTCAAAAGTCAGTTCAGAAGGGTAAAAAATGTGACTGAAATGTGAGGTGAAAGAAATGCCGTGTCCTATTTGTACTTCTGCAAAGAGACTGGATCCCCTTAAAGACAAAATAAAACACTTCAGATATCAACATTTTAAGATCTTATTCCAACTGTGGCCAAAACAGACAAACAAACAGCTTAGCCAGTAAGGAAACATGAGGCACATATGTTAATCATCAGCCTTGATTCCTGTAAAACCTACAGGGACTCACAGTCTGTAATCTCATTTGCTTACCTGTGACTCATCTCACAGGGTTTCCAGGATGAGATTTAGGGGTCAGGTTGCACATTTCTTCATTCACATAAGGTACTTAAAACTCTCTTCCAATTACGTTATTTTAGAGAAATAGGTATATTCAAGTGGCTGATCATCCAGG
Source organism: Bolborhynchus lineola (assembly GCA_025448015.1). Taxonomy (NCBI): domain Eukaryota; kingdom Metazoa; phylum Chordata; class Aves; order Psittaciformes; family Psittacidae; genus Bolborhynchus; species Bolborhynchus lineola. Next base: position 2,933 of record JAOEHX010033657.1, on the reverse strand, counting down.
GAATATTTCCACAAATGATATGGTTTTGAGCAACATAGAAGCAGTAAATTTTAAACAAAAGTTGACTCAAACATAAGATTTCTCCTGAGCACCCGCCTGTTGAACTGAGCAGCCAAATGAAAAAAGCAAACAGAACAAAAAACTCCAGTTATATTAACAATTGCTAAACCTTAACTATTTATTCTTCCAAAAGTTAAAATGTTTCCCCAAATGTTAAGTGTGAGGTATGTTCATGTATTTGCTAGTTTTGAAGCCTAAGGAAGTAACGAGAATCCCACCCTTAGACTATTTCCCACTTTCAGTTTTCAGTAGAAATATAAAACGCTAAGGTAGGTTGTTCTGCCGTTTTTTTCCTATTCATTCAAAAGAAGTAAAATCAACTTTTGTTTTAGTCAACAGGAATACAGATATCTCAAAGGGAGAGTGGGCAAGGCTTTTTACGGAAGTGATCCTGAATCACATGGAAGCTTTTTTCCTTGTTAAATGTAACTTTTGATGAAATGGACGGGAGGTGTTTAATTTTTTTTTTTTAATTTTTTTTTTTCAGCAAATAGAGTCAAAAACTAAGCAAGGTGAGATGTTCTGAGGAAATTTAATTCATCTTTATGTTACTAGGAGGCAACTAATTCTGGAGCACAGGATTTTGGATGGGAATACTTCCCACTGAAAAATATTCCTGCTATCATCAGTCATCAATAAATAGTTTGTTGAGCTATTGAGGCCAGTGAAAATGAATAAGGTGGTCTAATATTTCCCAGAATTGAATATGGTCCATTAATAATATATTTAATCTCGAAGTATGTGCATAGGGGGGCTAGTATTTTTTGTAGGCTAATTTCACTGTTATTCCTATAAGCAGTAGCAATTGAATTAGACTACTGAAGTACAAATTTAGCAACTTCTGTAAAAAATAACTTGAAGACATAATCTTAACTTTAGCTGGTATTCTATAAAACACTGAACTACCTAGAATAGTGACAGAAAAGAACTGGTCAATGTTTTTTATATTTTAAAGAAAATTGCAGATGTTTATATGAAAAGATTTTCTGATTATTCAGAATCAGAGATTCATATGCCATGTACTTTCTCAATACAATTTTCCTCTTAAGTGATGGCTTTGTTTAGCTTAAATTCTTTTAAAAAAAAATATATATATATTTTATGGGCCTTCCCTTTGAGATTTACTGGGATATTTAAGGAACATAGGGCAAAAAGACAAGAGTTTATAACACTCAGATATTTAAATAGTTCCTCAAGAAGTGGGTTTTCAGGCCTGATGTACAGGTCCTCTTTCATTGATGTTTCTCTGAATATATATTCTGATATTTCTTTCCTGTCTGTGGAATTATTTTTGAAATTGCATTTTGCACTCGTATATAAATGCATTTTGCAGCCTTTTAGACAGCTGGTTAGTTACTCTAAGGCTAGCAGAATATTTTAGAAGGATTGCTGTGGCTTCTTCATGCTTTTTTTCTTTTTTACTACACTAAGACAGCCATGGTAAACAAAATAGTAAAAGTAGCATGAAGTTTTCTTCTTGTTCATGATTTGGAGGACACTTCACTATTTCTCTTAAAATCCATGAGGAGCTACAGCTGAAACTCTGTGAATCCTTCCGTTTGAGTAACATACGCCTATCGAATTTGGGATTATGCCTTTATATGTGAAGGAACCATCCAGCTTCTTCATAATATTTAGTTTATGGAGCTTTCTAAGCCAGGTGCCTCTATGACACATTGCGGTAACAATAGTGAGACTATTATAATTTTATTAGTATTTTAATATAACTTTCAAATTTGAGACACTTATTTTGCATCACATGAAGACAGGATTTGTTTTGCAATGTTATGATTTGCATAGCAAACATACTTTAAAATAATTGCTCCATAACCTTGGTAGAAACATTGACCTCTTTGGATGTAGAAGATTGTTTTCAAATCCTGCTACATATACTTCAGTCATCCTCCACCTGATCATGTGCTTTTTGTGCTCTGTAAAAAATTTCTCTTCTGCATTTGTGTGTATGAAATCTGTACCTACTGAAAAAGAAAATCATGAGCCCTAGGGGATGAAAGTCCATGAGCCATGAGAGAAATCAGACTGAATACTTCGCACTAAAACTCACCTGTATCAAGTATTCTTTAAACACAAGGATTACTTTCCTCCCATTATTTGGTGCAACAGGTTTCATTAAAATAAATTACAAAAAATAAATTGAAACATTTTTCTTTTTTTTATTTTTTTTTTTTCTCAGAGTTAAGTAAAGTTAAGAACATCTGAATGACTTCAGATAATTTGAGAGAAACAGAAAAGTCTATTTTGCTGGTCATACTTTTCTCCAGCTAACACATCAGTATCCTCTTCAAAGATTTTACTAGTATTTTGATACTGGAACTACTAGAGCATTGGTGCAGTATATTTAAGGGTAACTTTCTACAGTGCTCATTTTGTGGAGTTAGAAATTCAGATCTATGATATTAATATTGGCATGAATCATGTTCCTATAATGCATTTGACAGGTAAATTGAAGCTAACCTGATACCAATTAATTTGGAATAAGTAGCTTCAAATTAATAAATTTCTTAATATATGCAAATAATCAGATTGCATGAATTTTAGACTGTTTCTTCTAAATTTGTTGAAATATGCTTGAAGGGTACAGGAGTTTCTCTTGATTTCCAGTGCTTCTGGTAGTTGAATGAATCCTGAAAGTATGAATCCCGAAAGTTTGCTTCAACTTGTAATCCTGCTTCATATTTCAAGAAAATATCCTAGAGTTCAAAAGAGACAGTTGGACATTGTGCCCACACCCTTGTTTGATTAAGGAGATGTAATTAGTTTTCTGTTAGAGAGGACTGTTGCAAGAAGGAGACTTGTATACACAATCAATATGATTGTCAAGTCTACTTTATTACAAGTTAACTATATTTTTA
>JAOEHX010033655.1:0-12917 GCA_025448015.1 Bolborhynchus lineola | reverse complement strand
TCTTCTCTGCCCAACCTGTAGCTGTGCCTGGGATTGCTCCCACCCAGGTGTAGGACCTTGCACTTGGCATGGTTAAATTTCATCAGGTTGGCATCAGCCCACCTCACAAATGTGTCAAGGTCCCTCTGCATGGCATTCCTTCCCTTCAGTGTATCAATCAAAATACCCAGCTTGGTGTTATCGGCAAATTTGCTGAGGGCACACTCAATCCCACTGTCCATGTCACCAACAAAAATGTTGAACAAGACCACTCCCAACACCGATCCCTGAGGGACACCACTCGTTACTGGCCTCCAACTGGACATTGAGCCATTGAGCACAAATCTTTGTGTGCAGCCATCCAGCCAGTTCTTTATCCACCAAGTGGTCCACCCATCAAATTGGTGTCTCTCCAACTTGGAGACAAGGATGCCGTGTGAGACAGTGCACAAGTCCAGGTAGATGACATCAACTGCTCTACCCCTGTCCATATTCTAGTCTCTTCATCTTGCTATTTTTCTCACCATCCTGCATCTGAAATTACATAGTACACTCTTGAAAAACAGCACTGGAACTCCTATCACTGTGAGTCCAGCTCAAAGAAAAAGCATCCTCCCTTAGTTAACAGGAGATGAATGTTTCTCCCAAGGCCCACTCTTCCATGTTGCATAAGTCAAAGGGAAAACATAAACAAATCAAACTAATGAAATTCCCACATTACAGAACAGAACACACTGGAGTGGATTAGTAGCAGAGTGTTTTCTACACAGAAAACTTTAATAGATCTTTGAGAAAAACAGAAAGAAATAAAATAGCACAAAAACCATAGATGCCTAAAACCTATTTTCTATTTTGGCTATTTCGAAGTTAATTTTTTAGAAAGAAAAATGAAGTGGTAATCTCTCATTTGTGTAAATTAGGATCAAAGCAATCTCACCAAAAACAAGCAGAGATTTCAAGACTGGTTTTATGCATACTTCAAAATAGTATAGTAATACGTATTTTTCCAGTTGCTTTTTGTTCTTTCTTTTAGAAGTATGTCAGTGCTAACCACTGCATCCTCGGTTATAAGTCAGAAGTATGCACAGATCTGGTGCTACAAAAAACAAGACTGATGAGCACCATCTCATGGGCATTCCAGGTAACAGATTTTGAACAGAAAAAGAACTGTGAGTTCTCCAGGACACGGATTTATTTTCCAAAATAAATACAATAAAATTGAATGATACACAAGTATAATTCAAAGCTGCAGATACTTTGATGTGGAAATATGGCAAAGTTAAGAATTCTAAGAATCAGTCACTGCAAATATATCTGACAGGAATGTTGTCACATCCACACAGAAAGAATTTTAGAAGTGTTTAGGCACTCAAGCATTTTTAAGTAGTTATGTACACAGAAATAACCCCACCTCCATCCCAAAGAATCCACTTTCTTGTAGAGGGGCTTTAAAATAAGGGTTTAAATAATAAGAGCAGCACCAACAGAACTCTTACCCTCCTTTTCAAGACAGTACACGATTAAAAAATTAATTTTAAAAGCATGATTGCATACTTTCATATTTGCTTTTCAGCTTTACAATAGGCAATGAGATTCTAACTAACTGATTATATCCACCCCTGCAGACCCTACGATAAAAAAAACATGACTCCTTAGAAAGGCTTACAGGCCATATTACTTTGAGTACTTGACATTGGGCAAAAAACAGTTACTCTGTTACCTGAAATTTTACCCAGTAATAAAATTACCTCAGACAGAACACCCCCTTTCACTTGTCTTCTAGATCAGGTTACAAAGATATTCCTGTTACACCACATAACATTTTCATCTTTCTTCAGTTAATCAAAAAGTTTAATACCAAATAAATATACCACAGCTATCCTTGTTAAGCACATTTTTTATAACTGAAAGTTTGTTCATTGCAGTTTCTGTAATGATTTATTGGTAAAATATCTTGTAAGAATCAGTCAAATTAATTTTATTCCTTTAACTGCTAGCTTTTAGCAGCCCCGATCATCAACTGAAACTTTAGCTTACTGGACGCCACTAAAAACCCCACCAAAGCAGTTTCTGCTAGCATATACAAAGCAGCTCCTGGCAATGTACTCCACCACGAAAACTCAATTGTTAATTCTAGAGCAACACTGGGGTTTGGAAGTTATAAAACACCATTGTGTCCCTCCCTGTCCTGAACACGATCTAATCTATCTCTGGGAAAGGCATTAATTAGAACAGCATGGTCTGCACTTGGAAGCGGCCACAACCCTCCAGCCAGACACTGTTATTGTGTCACTTGCCTGCAGCGCCTTTGCAATCATTTCACAGCAGCTGGGGGTCAAACCAGATCTAGTATTTCAGATGCAGATCAGAGTAACTCTGTAATCCTTCTGAACAAACCCTACAATGCTTCCTTGGCTTCCTTCCAAAACTCACTACTGTAATCTCTATGCACAGCCTCCTCAGCACTGAAGTTCAGCCAGCTCCCACTCACTGCATATTAGTAAATTAGTCGGTCTAGATCTTCTGGAATTGATACAATGGTGGATAACATTTTATAAATTCCTTTTACCCAATTTAACCCATCACCACACGAATCTCTGTAAAACTATCAGGATCAATACTGGTGTCTTTTCCCAAGCTCACTTAGATCAGAAGTTTATAATCTCTCAGTCAGCTGAAATAATTCTCCTAGTCATGATAGTAGCCAAGATGCAGCAACCCACCTGTAGAAATTCACCACAGAAGCAGCTATGTTTGTTCACCAACCCTTCCTACCAACAAGGGATACCTGCCTGACAGCAAATATTTCAGTTTCATGCCAAGACTCATATCTTGCATAAAAAACATTAACACTAGAGCATGACATTTTTGTATGAAGCACAACATAATTACCACAGCCAAGACACTTTTCAACACCTTTCTCTTCCTGACTCAATCAGGTCCATACCAGTTCAAATACCAGGTTGCCAGATTCCCCTAACAAATATGAGAAATTATTGCAAGGCTAAACACACATAAAGTGAAGTTCCACCCATGTATGGAGTCAATTTTAGTGCCTTTGGTTGGGCTTTCATTAGAGCACTGAATTTTCTTCCCTTTGCAATCAAAGTCTATGCACTGTTGAACTTACTGCCATTTAAACCTAAGTAAGTTCAGGCTTATTGGCAATTGTTTTAAGCTGTCCTCCCAGTCTGCTTGGTGAAGATTTATTATTTACACTTAGTCTGTAGACTAACTGCATGAAATATTAGTTGGCCTTATGGTTGATGTTATGCAGGAGGACACATTGATCACTTGTCTTACAATCTGTACTTCACAGTCTCTCAAGGAAAGCTTTTATTGGCAACTGTAAATTTTTAAGCACTATTCCAAGATAAGCCTTTCAATATCTGAATCTCAAGAAGAACATGGCTTTTCCCAAACATCTGTAACTTGTTTTTTAACACGTCAGATTTGATTGGTCCACTATTACAACACAACAACCTTTGCCTCATATCTTTTTATTTTAACCACCACAATTATGTCACAAAATATTAACCTCCTAACTTGTACCATGCTACTTCAATGGAATTCTAATAACTGGGTCTGTTATACAATATCATAGCTCTCTTGTATTTCTATATAGCATCACAAATGTAAAAAAACACATAAATACTTATAGACAGCATATGCATGCAACACTATAGAATACGATTTGCATCATATTCAGGCAAATTTAAATGGAAAGCTTAAACACATCTGTAAAACATACTATAAGTTATCATCTTAAATTCTAAACCACGACAGTTCATAAAGTTTGAAAATAAATACTTACAAGTGTAAATTGGTATCTCTTACTGCACACTATGTACATCCTAAATAGCTTTTATTATTTCATACCTAACTCAGGTTGGTCCCTTAATATAAACACCCCCATTGTGTTTTCCAGATTCAGTTAAAAAAAAAACCCAGAAGTAAACCTCTCACATTCTCCTACTGGCATTACAGGTGAGCACACAATTTGTATTACAGAAAGCTTTAGTTTTTATAACTGAAAAATGAAGCAATAAATAGAAATACATGTTTTGGCATAACCATCACATTATTTCAGCTCCATCAATTGCTAAGTTAAACACAGCAACAAAAAAAAAAAAAAAACAAACTTGCCTCTATTTACTCAAACACTTGCAGTTAAGTACAAGGTCTTGAAAATTCAAACTTATAAACCCAGTTCTCTTCAATACCCTTCAGATGTTTGGAAAGCAAGGTATGTCCTGCCTAGCAAAGTCTTAATTTTCCTTCTGAAATTTATGATATAGCTGACTTTTTTCCTATTCAGTATTTACTAAGCAAAGTAGATTAACATTTTACCCACATTAAGCCCTCTTCAAGGGAATAAGTCTGTGGAGGTATGTGGGTGCCTCTTGTATAACTACCTAGGCCTCAAATTGCAGCAATCTTATTTAATATGTTGACATCACTACCTGAATATATTCTGTGAAATTGTAGCATTATACACTTTCTTTCAAAAAATCTGGTTGTTTTGGGTTTGGGGATTCTATACCACATATAAGCTGAAATACTAAAAAAAAAAAATCAATTACAAAAATTGGGGGAAACACAGTGACAGTGGATGGAAGATGAAAAGAGAAATAGTATGATTTTCTTCATGTATAATTTTAAAAAGGTGTGGGGTTGTCTGCTTTTTATTTATTATTGGACTCCTTGCTAAGCATTCAGCACAAAATACAACACTTGCTTAAAAAAACATTCTTATTTCAAGATAAGCCTAAAACTTATTTTGTCTTTGTTGCCATTCATCTGTTTTCTTTTAGGTGTAATATTGCCTGGCAATACTTTCACCTAAACACAGCTGGTCAATGACATCTGGAATATGAATGGCTGCCATGATACAAATACAGACACCACTATTCATAATTTGAGAAGTACTTCAATATAAAGATTTAAACTCTATGTTCCTTCCTTCCTCTCATGCAAATTTCAAGACTAGACAGGAAAGGGCCTTGTGGAACACATTTATGTTCAGCACAACCAAATACTAATGAAACATTAAAGGAACTGCTCAGGAACAAAAGTTACAGAAAGAAGAAATTCAAATTACACTTATTTGTAACCTTACCAAAGTATAAAGCTAGCGATAACCATATTCTGACAAAATACTGTCAGCTAAAGTTTGTAACCATTGTACACAGCAATTTTTAGATGAAGCAAAAACCAGCTTCCATCATCTAGATTAATTCTAACAAATAAGCATTTGACTGCAACTCCAACAAAGAATTTTAATAACTATGCTACTCTTGTCATTCTACCAACTCAAAAGATCCCTTTTTCTAAAATAAATAGAGCTTTAAGAAGAAATCAAAATTACTTTAAATGTAATTGCCAATATACTGCATTAATGAATCATAAGTATCCTGCTGAATATCACCACCCTTCAAACTGAAAAGGTCATATTAAGCAAGATTCTCCTTTTGTTTTAAACATTTCCCATTAAGACAACTAACTAAAGTGCTGAGCACTATACTAATCTCCTGGTTTCGTAAGCAGTCCATGTACTGCTTGCATAAGTTTGGAGTCAATTCAGCTGTTTAACTGAGGAGACTGATACAACTCCTGATGCCACTAAAGAACAAACATTGCAGCGGTTCCCTCTCCTTCTGTATGTGGGCTCTCCAGGCAAAGGGGAGAGGCTGCAGCAAAGGACAGCTAATGCAGCAACACAGTCCTCTACTTAGCAAAAATAGAGTAACAACATTCTCTCAGAGCAAACTTGCCAGTGGCAACCACATCATTGCCAACATAATCCTGCGCTGAAAGAACCAACAAGGAAAGCAGTGAGTTATGGAAATGGATTATGGAAAATAATCCTACAAATAAAATCCCCTCTCCCTAGAAGACTCAGATTCCTAAAATACTACATACTCATTTGCTCAGCAATCATTTTTAATTTAACCGAGTTTATCCTTAGCATCTATGACATTACTTGAACTGTGATACACATGGCACTACATATGGTGCTAGATGACTCCAGGTAATACAAAGAATGCTCTTGTGAGATAATAATATTCAAGAAGTGATAAAATTAGATTTCTTTTTCTGATTATATCCCAGTCTCATTTCTCACTGTGTTTAATACAAAAGTAATTCCAGATTTATAGAGCAGTAGCTTTCTTGGAACCCAAAAATATATTAGTTTTCATATTACTGACTTCACATAGAATCAACTAGGTTAGACAAGACCTTTAAGGTCATGCTAAGACTCAAAAACTGAGAGATACATCAATGTAAGGGACAATTTTAAAGAGTATGGTGGAGAGACTGCAGTAAATTTCTCTTCTTGTGTCTCATGTTAGTCCAAAAAGTTTTTATTCACTCTGCATAGGAATGTTACTTCTATGAAATAATCCAATTTTCATATTTCAAAATTTAGCATGCATTTGGCCAATGAATCGCCCTACTAGCATTAATAATTTCCAGCAAATCCACATGTAGATGCTCATAAATGTAAGATCATCATCCTAGGGGACAACAGTTCTATTATTCCCCTCCTCCTCTTCTCCCCCAGATCACATGCAGCAGTCAAATTACCAGTTTAAGGAATTTTATACATTGGGAGTATATAATATAAAAGATCTTGTTTCTATCTTCAAGTAACTGTTGGCAGTAGACATGGTTTTCACCCTCTGCAGTGATGGTAGTGACAAAGCTACACCCACAGCAAAGCAAGCCAGATATTTCAAACTACAACACATCTGTGCTCCCTTGGACATCACCTTGCGAACTTGGAGCTTGCTGCACAAAAGCAGGCAACTTATAGGTTTGTCCACAACTCTGCCTCAGGTAATGTACAGGAACACCAAAGAGCTTTAGCTGAAAATAATTATACATTCCTGATTTCAGATTTGAAAACCTGAGTACTTTCATTTCCATCTTGAGCTCTTCCTCCATTCAAAGCTGCTTCTTCAGCACCTACATTCCATAGATAAAACACAAAAACATTTCCCACTGTAATTTTTCTGGCCTAGCAAATAGGGCCACCTCAATATTTTCAACACACTTTGTTTAGCTCTTCTTTGTATTGAAAAATAACTACTCTTACTTCTAATGCTACCTGTTATTCTTCACCTTTTTTTGTGTGTTTGGTTTTGGTTTGCTTATTTGGGTTTTGGACATTTGGTCTTTCTTATATAAAAGAAAAATTTTGCATTCATACACCTACTATTATTTGGTTCCAAGCAAGCATTGCACTCGAGGATGAACTGACTTCAGGTTGTAGGTCACGCCGCTTTAGAAACTTGTGTCGGCACAGCACAGTCGTCTCCTGCCTTTATAGAAATGAGCCTCTCACTATCCACTGCCTGTCTCCAAGAACACCCTTTGTGTTCGTTTCCCTTTCCATAACTAAGCATTATGCAATGAAGTGCTTGGCAATGAGGTCTCAATATATAAAGATGCTAAAACCTTCTCATCCTTCACTGCAGTTTGCAGAAAGTTAACTTTAGAGCAGAAGAGATTGTTTCAACAAAACACAGAAGCTTGTCATCTTCCTAACAGATTTCAAGGGAAGGAAAAAAAAAATAGAAGAAGAAAAAGGTTACAGAAAGCTGTAGGCTCCTCAGCCCCAAGTCTACAAGAGAACCTGAGTGCTCACAAAATTCCTGCAGTGAGAATTGCTTCTATAAGACAGGTCACAACAATATCAAGTCACCATCCCAGACAACATAGCTTCATAGAATCACAGAATGCTTTGGGTTGGAAAAGACCCTAATATCATATAGTTCCAAACCCCCTGCCATGGACAGGGACACCTCCCACTAAACCAGGTTGCCCAAGACTCCACCCAATGTGGCCCTGAACACTGCCAGGGATGGAGCAATCAAAACTTCCTTGGGCAACCCATTCCAGCATCTCACCACCCTCACAGTAAAGAACTTCCTCCTTATATCTAACCTGACCTTCCCTGTTTAAGTTTTAACCTGTTGCCCCTTGTCCTATCACTACGGTCCCTAACGAAGAGTACCTCCCCAGCATCCCTATAGGCCCCCTTTTCAGATACTGGAGACTGCTATGAGGTCTCCACACAGCCTTCTCTTCTCCAGGCTCAACAGCCCCAACTTCCTCAGCCTGTCTTCAAAGGACAGGTGCTCCAGCTCTGATCATTCTCGTGGCCTCCTCTGTACTTGCTCCAAAAGCTCCATGTCCTTCTTACATTGAGGACACCAGAACTGTACACAACACTCCAAGTGGGGTCTCATGAGAGCAGAGAGAGGGGCAGGATCACCTCCTTCAACCTACTGCTCACACTTCCTTTGATGCAGGCCAGTATGCTGTAGAAAAATATACCCTTGCTATGGCTTTAATATCTATAACCTCATTCCAGGTTTTAGCTCACTGATGATTCAGATAAGTAATACTTTTCTGAAAAGCATAACTATTTGTAAAACAGCTTAAAAAATACCTATGTAGTAAATTACATGCCTTAAAAATTACACTTCCCCCCCACACCTACTTCTGATATATGGCAGCTACAGAATTTCCACAACAATGTCCTACTATGGCTTTTTGGGAATATTATTCTTATGTTTTTCAGGAGATGGTCAATATAGGCACCCAGATTGCCTTAGAACACCAAGTTTATCTCATGTGTTACTTTCTCAATTTCTAGTTTTCCCATTTTATAGTGTCATTTCAGTTTTTAATAAATGAGTTCTATCATCCTAGTTTTCTCATTTGACAGTTTCACTTGTTACTTATTTTTTATCAGGTTTCCACTTTTTGCCATATACTTTGCTCCAGGAATTGGGAAGCACGTCTAAATGGCAATCTGTATATACTAAGTGCTCTTCAGTGGATGTTTTATGACTTTAGCTAACAGCAGTGGAATCCTGGAATACATCCTGAAATATATTGACAGATTATCTCATTACCATACGATCAGAAAATTATGCCACTCATAATCTCATTACCATACGATCAGAAAATTATGCCACTCATTTAAAATACAAGGAGAGTAGAAGACAAAGAAAACTAGCCCTTTGTAAGGACAGCTTGTTACTCTTTCAGAATGAGGGCCCAGTTTCAGCCTTCTAGCTGCCTGCTAGCAGCAATCCTGCCCTTACAACAGGCTTCACAGCTGAAATAAAAGGCATCCCTTGTAGAGAAGGCACAAGAAAGATGAATGCTGCTGTAATTTTATTATTTCATTCTAGCTTATAAAGATTGCGTGTTTTTTTTATTGGAAGAGTCATGTTCTGAGTCACAACAAATACAATTACAGTCTTAATTCAACATCAGCCACCAAATTCAGAAAGCCAGCACGATTAGTTTACGCTCTCTTTCAAAAAAAAAAAAAAAAAAAAAAAAAGATCAAGGCTGACACTACTCTGCTTGTGACTTCTAATTAGGATAATTTTTATCTTACAGTATCTTTTGTTGAAACACAGGAAGGCCAGTTTGCTAGGACAGTACATAGAAAAAATAAGAAGAGTTTTCTCAAATATCAAATTACTTTTTGTAATACAAATGCACATAACACATAACTGACAACACTTCCAGCTGCCTTCTGAAAAAACAGGTTGTTTTTAAGGAAGGTTGACCAGTTCCTTCTCTCAGGCTTAGCAAACTAAGATGGAAGATGAGCATCACCTCATTCACTAAATATTTCAGATTACGAAGATACTTCCATGTCTTCATCCTCACCTAAAAAGGGCATTCTCCCTGCCTAATCAAAGTGGTCTTTTTCAGTACTATTTGGAATGACAAAAAATATCAAACGAAGACAGTAGCAGAAGACACACAGAAGCTACTATCACCTCATGGTTTGAACCCTTTAAGTGTCAATGGAGTTACAGTGACAAGCATCCTAGCAGATAACACGACAAACATCTTGTATCACCAGGATCCAACTATTTCATGGTAGGCCCGGCCTCCCTCTCTCTTCTCAGGAGTTGAGGCAACTGCAGAAATGAAAAGGAACATTAACAGAGCTACACAGTATCCCATGCAAATGGCTGTAACACACCCGAACTGGGTAGGATTTCCTTTCTTTTTAAGGACAAAAGGAGTTCAGGCTTCACAGAAAAACACAATGCAAGAATAATGAGGAAGCTCTAGACTAAGGTACTAAACAGCCTTAATGCTCCTTGATTTCTAAGTAGGAAGCATAGTATAACCTGTTGTGCCGAGAATTGGGAAGCCCAAAACAATTCCCTCCTCTTCTAGCTCCCAACTCCATTTCCTAGGTGCCTTGACTGCATGCAGCAGAAAACACATATTTGCTGCTGCTTTGAAAGCAGCAAGAGCTTGTTAGGAGAGTTTCTCTTAAAGGCTGAACTGAACCCACACACCTCTGGAGCACAGTATCATATAGTGGCTGCAAAAAATGAGTGGAACTTCAGAGAAAATAATTGAAGATTGCTTAAAATGGAAGGCACCAGGCAATCTTCACATATGAATCACTGATTCTCAAGAGCAACTTTTCAATTATTTTAACATCTTTTCTAGTTTTCATTTTAAAACCCTGAAATTCCACCTTGAGGAACCAAACTGGCTTTTTCTCATTTTCAAACCTTAATCCTTAAGGTTTGTAATTTAACCCAATTGATGCAGTCCAGTAGAAGATGCCTGTCATGGTCCGACTTCAGCTGGCAACCAAATACCATGCAGCTGCTCATTCACACCACCCTCACCCCCTGGGGTGGGATGGGGAGGAGAATCAGAAGAATATAAAATCCCCAGGTTGAGATAAGAACAGTTTGATAATTGAAATGCAGTAAAATATAATAATAATAGAAATAGCAACAACAATAGGAAACAAAAAGAGAGAAGGGGGAATAAAATTCAGGAAACCCAAGAGACACACAACACAGTTGCTCACCACCTACTGACGGGTGCCTAGCCCATCCCCAAGCAGCTAAAAGCCCCTCACTGCCAAATGCCCTCCAGTTTCTACACTGAACATGACATTCTATGGTATGGAATACTCCTTTGGATAACATGGGTCACCTGTCCTGCTGCACAACTTTCCAGCTACTTGTTTCCCTCCTCACTGGCAGAGCTTGAGAGACTGAAATGCCCTTGACTTAGAGTAAGCACTACTTAGGAACAACTAAAACACCGGTGTGTTATCAACATTATTCACACACTAAATCCAAAACACAGCACTGCACCAGCTACTAGGAAGAAAACTAACTCTATCCCAGCTAAAAACAGGACAATGCCATTGACTTACATCTGGACCTGTTCACAGGGAGAAGAAAATGGACATCAACTTTCCAAATGTTTCTGCTTAATAGTTTACTTATGAACTCAAAAGCTTTTGAAGATCAAGTTTCTCATTGCCAAGGCTGAATCTACATTGTGGGTTGTAAGAATATTATAAAAATGCAAAGACAGAACTTCTCATTGAACTACATTGCCATTAGCACAAAGGAGCAATTGTGAAACACCTCTTGATGAAGCAGCACAAAAAACACAGCCCCAAAGGTATCTTCCAACAGCAGAGACTGCTGCATGCAGCTGCTTTGAGGTATTTTACTTAGCATCACCTATCCAAAATTATCACTAGCTTCAGTTCTGCCAAGTCTCTGCAGTCCTATACATGAATGTTTCCAAAGCAGGTAGCTTCCGTACAGTAGAAGTTGCTTTTTCTAGTCCCTCAATGCTTCATGTATCCTTACAATCTTCTCCATAGAAAAACCTGAACCTCCATTCCTCTTCCTAGGAAAATTAAATTCAAGTAAATGTGCCACATCAGTCATGACCACCTACCTGGAGCAAGTAAGACTTGGTTCAGTTGGCAGAAACTTCATCGGATGAAACAGAAAGAGCCCAATATCCCTCTCAGGGGCTCTGTTGCTTTTACAGCAAATAAAAAAACCCTTTCTTCTCTTTCCTTTTATACTAACCATCTTTGATAGGGAAATCATTCAAGCAAGAGGTATAAAAATATCTCAAAGAGGAATATGCTACTTCATAATACTAAATGCAGTGACTATATAAATACCTTACTGATTTACAGCACTAGAACAAGGAACACCACCATAAAGAGACCATGACTACAGCACTGCACTGAAGGCAAAAACCAACCCAAATCCATGCTTGGATAGCAAATATTTAATTAATATAGTTGCTACATCCATCGTGTTTATCTGACACCACATTTATCAGATACTTAGCTTGCATGCTGGTAACGGAAAATAGTTCCTCTTGGCCAAACTATTAACTTTTTTATGCAAAGACATCTTTGCTTTCGAAATTCCGGATTAAGTTTGAGGTTCAGGCATCTTTTAATATAGGAATTTGCACATACCATTACTGCAGTTGAGAAATCCTTCACTCTGCTTTGATTCCATCATTACAGTGATCAATACCTGTTTGAAGAATCCCTAAGTGTTTTCAAGCACTTTTTCCAATGCACAGTAAATTCACTGGCAAACCAACCCATTTAGAGGTATCCTCTGACAAATAAAACTCCTACGGAGAGCTGACAAAGAGAATTCTAACTACGTCTCTACCCCATGTATGTAAACAATAAATCTATAGGAAATACTAAAGCTGATTCTTAAAAGCTGTGAAATTGAGTACCCAATTGGAAGAACAGGAATGAGCATTTAGTTCACCTCCTTCCCCACAGTTACCTTTAACAGGAAATTGAAACATCAAAATCACATCTAACGCAGTGCTACAGAAGTCAAAAGCACTGCCAGCCCACAGAAGACATACAGAAAGTGTATTCATAGAACCACAGAATAGTTAGGGTTGGAAAGGACCTTACAATCATCTAGTTCCAACCCCCCTGCCATGGGCCAGGACACCTCACACTAAACCATGCCACACAAGGCTATGTCCAATCTGGCACTGGAACACCGCCAGCGATGGAGCATTCACAACTTCCCTGGGCAACCCATTCCAGTGCCTCACCACCCTCACAGTAAAGA
>JAOEHX010033654.1:0-11299 GCA_025448015.1 Bolborhynchus lineola | reverse complement strand
GGGTAAATCTGAGTTAAAAGCTTAATAACCTTAAACAATTACTGACTTTTTTTTTTTTTTTTTTTTTAGGTAATTTGTTACAATAAGGAGTTAGACTTGTGTGGCAGCTATACGATTATCCCTCCTCAGCGCTACTTATTTGTTCTTCTTTAATAGCTGACTTTATAGTCTAAGAAGCTGAAAATTATAACAGTTGAAGGAAGTGTGCAGGGAGTATGTGTTTGCACTTGGACTGTCCTGGAATCTAGTGCTTAAATGGGCGGAGGGTGGACAAGGAGAGAGCAGGGCACTCTGTTTGAAATAGGTTTGCTGAAACAGCAGCTGCTGAATGCCTCAGGAGAATCTGTCAGGCTATAGCTGTTTGCTATTTTCCCTGAACAGAGCATTTCAAAATTGCTGACTCGACATAGCAGCTGCATCTGATGGAACTTCCAGAGTATTTTGCTTCGGAACTTCCTAAGACTTCTCTGAAATGCTGTTGACCACAGCAATGAGTTTTGTATTGACATTAAAGATAGATTTATTGCACTTAAAGTTTTACTTCCTTCCAACTTATGAGGTCTTTGAGAGCTGAGATCCAATAACTCCTTGTAAATGGCTACCTCTGCCTTTGAACAAAACTTGTTAAAGATGATATATTACTAGCAGTGAGTGCAAGCATATCCCTTCTGTTGTTTCAGAAGTGCTGTGTGGGTTATCTTGCTGACAGGAAATTGAAGAAGCATGAGGGTATCAAAATCCAGTGTGGTTATAGCTGAACTTCATATAAGTGGTAGAAATCTCTTTAATAGATTTTCTGGGAGCTATAGATCAGAAACAGTGTTATTAGAAAACCTTTTATTAAGCTACTGCTAATGCAATAATGCTGTTACTAAAGACAGAAAATAATTTTCCTCAACACATTGACTTACATGTTCAGCCTGGATGTAGCAACAGCTTGCAGCTCCTGGGCTGTTTGCACAGATATCCTTTGCCTTACCCTGCATATATTCCTGTAGTCTGTGTGCACAGCAGATGCTACTTTATCCTGGACTTTGTGCAGCCTCTTCTTAGCGCATGCTGATGGTCTTGTCCAGATTTGGTCATGTTTTGGTCTTCTGAGTTTCAGTCTTTGTGGGTTCAACAGGACTGATACTCTCTGAATTTCACAGATCCATGGGAATCTTTTATTTTGTCTCTCAATAGAAGCTTTTTTGTTTTGTTTTGTTTTTCCTCTTTAGCCTGCTGTTTCTCAATAATTATTTCTCCACTGATACCCAAGACATCTTCAGAGCCTGGTTGCAGACACTCACTCAGGGAAACTCTGAGATTAAGTGAACACAAGCACTTTTTCTATCCCTAGTAATTTTCCTGAAAAATATTTTTCAAGTAACAGCTTACCTGTGAAGTTGTGTGCAACTTTGAGAATAATTTTGGAATTAAAAAAGAGATGAAACTGTTTTCAGCTCAACATTTTGAGGATGTCATCATACGTGTTTTCAAGACAAGTTATCTTCCTTCCACAGGCACCTCACTATCCCTTGTCAGCTATTCTGTCACCCAAAAGCAAGTTTCAGATGTTGACATTTAGGCCTATTAATTCATACAGGAACAACTTGTGCATTTGGTACCCTTTCCTTGCCTTTCTCTCTGCTATGCATTTTGGCTTTTTTTGTCCTCTCCGTTTCCTTCTAGACTTGTTGAACTTTTATCATTTTCTTTCAATCCAGTTTATTCTTTGAAGGAGAGTACTGACATGTAACAGCTGCTGCTTGCTATTTTCTTTTTTTTCTCTTTCCTTTTCCCCTTCTCCTTTTTTGTTTGGTTGTTTGGTTTTTTTTGTTTGGTTTGGTTGTTTGTTTTTTTTTTTTCTTTTCTTGCAGATTCTCTTTCTGACAACTTTCAACCTTGACCAGAAATTGTGCACACTTTCTTCCTCCCACTCCCCCAGTGCTGTTCCCTATACATTCACTAATGCATTGCTTGTATATGTATTTTGAAGAGCGATATGTTCCTCAAGGTGGAGTGAAAGTAAGATGCCCTGATGACTTTCCTGAGGAAAAATTCTGACTAGGTCTAACCAAGGATTCTCTTTCCCTTCCAAGAATGTTAGCCTGAAATCGCCCATCATTCACATCAGTTGGTGGTAGCCAAAAGCACCTGCTGTAGTACTATGGGCTACAAATGACTCCCTAATCCATTATCACAGACTAAAGCTATGTAATTCAGATGTTGGAAGCTGTAGTAGGAAGAGAATAAAAGTCATCAGTGCTGTTGCAGTGAATCGGGACATTGCATAAGTAAGAGTTTACTTAGAAAATGTCCTCTGTGGTCCAAAGTGATAAATATGCTCTATGGTAGAGATGAAGACAACAGTCTCTGATAAGGTCCTGAGCCTGTTGGCAAAGCACACCTGCCACCAAAGAAATCTATAGACTATGGCCACTAGTGTACCCTGCCCTAGCCTGATCCTTTCTATTCTTGTTCATATTATCTCAATCAAGCTTCTTAGGAGTGTGGAAGTTTGAATTCCATGGTCCAGTTTTTATCTTTTCAAATAACTTTATATCTAAGGAAAAGATAACAAAGAAGAAAAAACATGTCATCTGCATGTTCTTTTGTCATAGAGCAGGAGAAATGAGGAAATAAAGCCCTGGGTAGTTGCAAGGCTAGTTCAGAAGGAGAGAAAAGTGTAATTTTATTTTTAAATTCATTCTGCTTTTGCAGAAAAACCAAGCCTAGCCTCTGTAGACAATTAAAGTTGATACATTTTCAGCAGCATGGAAATCATAGGATAGAATCTTTTATTTGCCTCTAGCCCTTCCCATTTTTCATTACAATCACTGCCTTTTCTTCTTAAAATGCAAACAAGTCAATGGAAGCGTGGTTGGCAAGATAAAATGATTATAGAATAACTTGTGTTTGCCAGACCAAACAAAATCAATCACTACTGCTTAGGCACCAAAACCATTAAATTGTTTAGAGAGATATCTGGATTTTACAAAGTGATTTTCTTTTTTTGTTTGTGTTTTTAGTCAGTTGTTTGGTTTTTTTTTTTTTCCCTCTTTTTTTTTTAGGAGAGATAAAGGAGAAAGCTGTCTAACACCCTGAAGTGCTGTTTGTACAAATTCACACAGTGATGTGAACAATACTTAAATGGAGTAATCTGTGCTGGTTTTGGGTTTAAAAATGAAAAAATCAAACCTGAAAATATTGAAATTCACTCCACTTCAACACATTCTTGTCAGGCAAGTAGTCTTAATTCTTGCATATATAAAGTAGAAACAATGTACTGTGGAAAAAGAAACATAAACCCAAACAAATGTGAAGTAAAGAAATACTCTTCTCAGCTCTAAGCTGTCTGTTCAGCTGTTTGTTTTGCTGATAGAATATAGTGCCTGACAATCTGGTTTAAAAGTCTTGCAAGAAAGGGGCCAGCCTGTTTTTCTCAGGAGTTTAGTCCTAAAGATCTGTAGAGGAAGAGGCAGAAAGGTGTTGTGAGGTTAGGAGGAGGAAGCTGAAGTTTGGAAAACTGAGAATCTCTCCTTTATGGTCCTAGGAACAAGAGTCTTCTGTAGTAACTGGTGCTGAGTTCATTGACTCTACAGAAAAAATAGCATATTGCATTGGTTTTATTTTGGAAAGGCAAGATGGAAAGGTCTGTGCTACCTGTATTGTTGAGGGTGAACAAAGGCATAATCAGGTACTGATGGAGATGTCCATGTTGACTAGTGAAATTAGCCAACAAGTGCTTCTAAGGTTATTATAATTTTTTTTAAACACAATATCCCTTTGATACTATTAATCTCAGTTGAGTCTGTTTCCAAGGTTCAGAGCTGTGTGAAAGTACTGCAATTTACCACTCCGAAAAAAACCACAAAAGCAACCCAAACATTTCCTGAGGGTACGGAGTTTATGCCTTGGTGCACTGAGTTGACTTTTAATTTCTCTGTCAATTAAGGTTGCTTGTTTTTCTTACCCTAGTAGTCTTGCTGACTGTGCAATCCCCTGCTTTCCCAAAGCTAGCTCCCATGATCATTTGTAGGCAAGATTATTTTTTTAGATTAAAAGTTGATGATGTATATGAATGTTTGAATGCAATTTAAGAATTTTTTTCCATTCAAAAGAGCAATGAATCCATATTATAATAAAAATTATATGTATAAAAAAAGCATACTTGAGAAAGTATACTGGTACCAACAGATCAAAGCTTGGTTTTAATTGAAAAGATGCTAACATTTCATTCACAAAAGTGTTGCTTTTTTTTTTTTTTTCTTGGGTTCTGGCATGCTGACACCAAAGCTTGCTTCAGTTGCTTTAGGCGGAGCATAGCCTGAAGGCAAAATTCATGCCTTTGCCTGTTGCAGCCTAAGGGATATGCACAGCTCACAGGGAAGCTATAGAACAGCAACCAGAAAGATTAAGTGGCTAGAGGGATCTGATTTATAAGGCAATTTTAGGAGTGCAATATATTTAGACTGGATATGCAAATAGAGCAGAGGACATGATAACTATCTTGAAATACTTGCACAGTAAAGACTAATAATGGTGAAGAATTGCTATGGAGGGGAACAGAGGAGTGTAACTGAGAATAATGGGTTGAAATTAAGAAAAATAAAATGTGGGCTGAATGCCATGATAAAGCCTCACACCACTAAATTCGGAATGCAGAAGAGAAAGAAGAGTAAGAAGCAGTGAAAGACTTATCACTTAAGACAGTTTAAAATTAGATGTGAAAAAATTGTAGAAAGGGTACTCCAGAGGGCCATCTGTCATTGGCATGGGAATAGAGTGGATGTTCCTTTCCATCTCTAATTTCTGTGATTCAGTGGTGCTATGATTAGGTGATAATTTTTTTTTCTTTTTGTAGACCCAAGATGCTACTTAATATTTTAAGGCATCTTTTAAAATAATATCTGGTAGCACTGAGAGTTAACTTTATCAAATAAATTGGAATACAGCAGTATGAACACTAGATCCTTCAGGGAATATTGGAGGATTTAAAAATAAAATAAAAATTATATGACAAGATACTTCATGGCTTTCTCCCAGGCATTCTGAAGAGTCATGCAGGCTTTAAAGAAATGGTCTAAGCTCTATTGACATCTCTTGTTTTGTGAGCTCCGGGTGAAGTTAACTGACTGACTGCCCTTCGTTCCATCACCAGAGGAGCAATATGTCAAAAATATGTTAAATGGAAACTTGAGCCCATACAGCTGCTCTCTTGTGCACTGTTCAAAAGAAGCAAAGAAGAAAGTTGAACAGATTTTAGAAATGGTTCTTTTTGACCTTTACAAAAGTACTGAATTCAGTCCCTTTAGCCCAAAAAATCCTGCTGGTGCAAAGGATTAGGAAGAAGGGGGGAAAAAAATAATAATTCCGGAGTGTCAGAACTGGTCAAGTTTTTGTGACCTAGCATTTGTAGTTTTACTTGCTCATTCTTCTTTCTTCAGAGGGTTTAATTTTGTGATACATTTTAGACTGATACCTGAAAATTGCAGGCTGTGATTTTGTGTAAGAAGCAATCTTTAAAGGGCTGGTGACAATAAAAACCAAAACCAAACCAACAAACAACCAAAAAGCACTACCAAAAACCTACAACAACAACAAAAAATAATCAAAAAACCCCAAACACCAACAAAAAAGAAAAAAACATGAACCCTAAACAAAACCAAACCAATTACTTCTCCCTACCAGAAAAAACAAAGCAAAAAAAAATCAGCAAGCTTCCCTTCACTGTCCCCATATTGGTCTGCCTCAATTTGGTGTTAGAACATCTATGAATTGATTAACAACCCTTCTCTCCATTTTTTAGGTGCTTAAAGGCAATTAAGTCATTAGTGGCTAGAAAGCTGTTCGTAACACAGCAATGCTTGGCCACTACTGAGCAGCGCTTGTACAGCATCAAGGCTGTCTCTCTGACATTCCCCGTCACTAACTGGCTAGGGGTGGGCAAGGTCTTGGTAGGGAACATAGCCAGGACAGCTCACCCAAACTGACCAAAGGGATATTACACACCACTGAAGTCTGTTTAGCAAGATAAAGCTAAGTGAAGAACGGCGGGATGGAGCAGGCAGGTGCCATTTGTTATTTGTGTTCGTGTTCAGGAAAACCAACAGTGTGCACTGAAGCCCTAGAAGGTGGCCAGATATCACCTACTGGTGGAAAGTAGAGAATAAAAATCTTTGCTTTTTTTGTCCCCTGTCCTGCTGAGGTGAGGAGTAATAAAGCAGCTTCATTGGCACCTGGTGTCCAGTCAAGATCAATCCACTAAAGTAATGGAAATTACTGTCCGTAGAACCCACTGAAAACTAAAATATTTTTACAAAGGGGAAGGCATTGGATGAAAACAAACTGTTTTCATCAACAATTAAATAGAAATGCTGTAACTGATCCAGTAACTAATCCAGTTCACAGCTCTACTCAAATTAATATATTCCACTTTCAGAAGGCTTATCAGTTGGCCTAAGGGCTAATGTTATTATACTGATACTGGTTCCCAAGCTTGATTGTCAAAGCAGTCTTTGGTGTCTCTATCACATGGACATACCTCAGAAGAACCTACAGAAGTGTTTAAAACTAGTTGGCAATCTGTCTCTTCTTGTATAAATGTATTTTTTCCATCTTATAGCTAGAGTTTGGAATTGGTTTAGATTTATGCAAAGTCTAATTGATGATAGGATCTAATGGTAAGATGTTTTTGGAAGGATGCAAACTTATTTTGAGATATTTGAGGATACTGGAAATTCTAGTGATGTAATATTCACTGAGCATCTCCATGGGACAAACAGAGTAGTGTTGGCACCTCTGAAATCAATGAGGGTTTTGCCATTAAATTCACTTTAGATTAATGTAACTCATAAGGAATAACATGTTCTGGAATAATTTATTCCATTGTTTATGTTGGCAAAAGAACACACAGCAAAGTGAAGTAAAAAGTGGAGGCAGATGTGACAGTAAATGAAAGAATGGGGGTAGGAATAAGTTATGTCTGTTTGCCTGTCTATGGCAGCTGTAGAGATACCACTGTGATTTAGTAACCCTGCACTATGCCATGCGTTGCTTCTCTATTGCACACTTATGTAATAATGCAATGAGAAGTTGAATTATTTGTAATGTCATATTGTAAGAAAGAGCAGCTCGGAAGTAAACAGCTGAAAAATGTCTTGATAACAAATTGTGAGGCTAAAGCCAGGAAGGAAAAATAGCAAAAAGAAATTGCTACTGTCCTGTTGTTTTGGGTAAGCTGATATATGTTATTCTGAGGAACTGCCCTGCAAAATGTGCTGTTTCCAGTAATGATAATGTGCAGTACAATTGTGTCCTGTTATTTATAATGGCTTGCTATAAGACATAACACTATTCTGCACTTCATGAAAATGAACAATGGGGTAATGTTATGTTCCAAGATTGTTTTAAATAGGTTTGAAATTATTCTAGTGAAGCTGTAAAGTGGCCTAAATGTTCATCAGGATTTTACCTATTTTAAATGCAATTCAGGTTGTTAAATGGCAACAATCACTTTTATAATCTCTAATTCGTTTCCAACTGGTTCATCACTAAATCTAGCCTGATCATATCTATTTCCTAGCGACATCTGCAGCTGCACAGCCACCTGCCCCCTGCATGTTTAGATTTATCTGTTCAAGGTGATGGCTGCAAATAAACATTAAAACCCAAGTATACATATTTCATGTTGCCATTCAAGAGGAAACTGCAGCTTTTTACAATCAAAAATTTTCAACTGGCAATTCCAGTCCAACTCATAAGACAAGATCAAGTTATCATCATTTATTCTTTGTCTCTAGTGGATTATATTGCCCGAGGGTTTATAAAAGAAACAACTTCTTCTGCCTCCCCCCACCCCCTGGCCAACCAGCCTGAAAAAACACCATCCCCAAAACCCAACCCAGCCAACCAAAGCCACTGATTTGAATTTGCAGCAACATGGATTTAAAATGCTGAGTGGAAAGAAGGTAACAGAAATATGCAATGGGTAATTTGCAGGCAGCAATTCCTGAGTCCACTCGGGAGCTTGAATGCTTCATTGCCTTTGAAATGCAAAGTGGTTTGAGATGAAAACATATTCAGAAATTCCAAAGAGGGAAGAGGTTTAAGTGCATTTTTTCTATGAAGTTCTTACTCATGAGAGATGGAGAGGGTGCCTGTTGATGCTTCAGTGAGCAGCAGCAATACTCCTTTGGGATACAGTCTTAGGATGCACATGAGTGTGTTCAAGACCTCATACAGAATATTGTCGAAGGTTTCCAGGCTGGAAGTCAAGTGACATAATGATGTGCTTTATAATTATGTTTTTGATAGTGATATAATACAGTAGAGATGGGAAGATATGTTGGTACCCTGTCCTCATTAAGTGATGAGTATTGGAAGAAGAGTATTCAGTGCTTGCAGGCATCAGGTGCATTATAGGAAGCAGCAATTATGCCCAGATGATATGTGCCTGCTTCTTGGTTTACACTTTACAACTCCTGAAGTGATAGATTCAAATAACATCAATAATATGCTTGCCTAACTGCTAATTTACACTGCTGCTAATTTTTAGATATGTGGTAGTTAATGTGTCTGCCCAAGCTCATTCAACTGTGGATGATGTACTTAATCTTAAATGTCAACTCATAAGTTTGAAACTTCTTTGTGTTATATTATCAAAGCCACAGGATATTAAAATAAAATATTTTTAGGTGTATTGCTCTATCTAGTTCTGTTTGGCAAATGAGAAGGAAAATATGTACCCTGCCTGTATATTCATTATGTTATATTTGCCTTCTGATTTCTAGTACATTTTTTAATTCTAGTGACTTTAATTTTTTTTGTTTTACATCTAAACTAGTGAAACTTCTCCAGAGCTCTGTTTGCAGAAATCTAATGAAAAGCTGTGGCTACTTCAATGTCAGAGTGTACCTGAAATCTAAGTAAAAATTCTTTTAAGGCTATTTTTTCATCCATTTTTAATAGAAATTCACATCTCTAGCCCTTTTAGTCCATTGCTGAATATCAAAAAGACGTTTCAAATATTTTCTACAATGACGTGAAAATTGCTCCTTTACTACATGGCTGTATGGAGTATGTAGTATGTCACTACTGAGAAACCTTTGTCACTTGTGCAATTTCAAGGAATACTTAAGAAAATACTTCCCTTGATCATGATTCCTTTTATGTATTTGATGCAATCCTTTTATATCCATCACAATATCTGTGAGGCCAGACTCCAGAATCTGATGTTAAGTAAAGGTTGCCATCTTACTGTACACATTTTCAGTTTTATAATGTTTTATTTACCTGTTTTTCATCACTTGTTTTATTCTGCATTCTTAATTCACACATCCAGCTTTTAAAGTAAGATCCTCCTGAAAAGACTTTCATGACTGAAAACCAGGCTGTAATTTGAATTTCTTGTTTTCTCCTGGACTGACGTCTGATTCATTGATAGAATTTTGCCTTTTCGTATTGAATTATGACAAATTACAGACTGGTTTTCAGGCAGGAAGAACTTTTTCAGAGGATCCAGAGAGAGTGAGGAGATTCTGAACTGTGATTTCATAAAGGCCTTGAAAAAGAAACATTGACCCTAGATAAGTTAGAAAAGAAGAATGGTTCAGGTTCCCAGAGTAGTTCTATCTGATATAAAAAAAGTGGAAATCAGATTTTCTGCTTTTAATAGGATGATTGAAACAAGAATTAACTAATAGGTTGTCACAGAAGTGTTGATGAATGGGAGAGAACACAACTTTTTTAAGCATTGGCGCCTATAAATGAGGAAAATGAGCAGTCTAGATAGAAGATCTGTAAAAAATTCTATATGGCTAGATTATGATTATATATCTATATACATGACAAGTTGTTTCACTATGCTTGTTTTCATGTCAGTACTTTAGTATGGTCATCTAAAACCCTAAAGCGAAGATAAGCCAGAAACCTTGAGAGACCAGCAACACGGCAATTGCATGTGCTTGTCATCTAGGACAAAGCTCAGCAAGATGCAGCACAAGCACAGTGACCAGGGCAGAACACATTGGTACATACACTATTTTTGCATTTTTAACGAAACTCGAACATCTCTACCTTGTGCTGCCTTTGTAAAAATAAACTAATCAAACCTCAGACTGGTTTAACAAGTCTTCATTCTCAAAACATGAGATATAAGATGCAGTAACTCCAGTGCTGGATGGAGCATGCCAAAACCCTGAGCTCTGTACAACATTAGGAGCACCAGGTAGCACTGAGGGCTGTGACTGAAGTAGAAATCCTTGGTATTTCGCTACTTGCAATTGCTAGCATTCTTGGCAGTGGCTAAGGAATGCAGTATGTAAGCCCTGAAATTATATCCTTGTGCATATTTAGATAGCTTGATAGCCTTCTGTATGTACATACTACAGTAGTTGCATAGCATGGAAAATTTCTCAAAGCTGTGCCTTTTATTACGTCTTCTTTATATACGTGTATGTGTGCCTACATGTGTGAAAGGCTTGATTTTTTTTTTCCCCTTAGTGATTATGTTATGGTGATGCCTTGCAGCATGAAGTGACCTTTATGTAACCTGTCCTTGAAGCTCCAGCTTTCCTTTGACTTTATTCAATTTTATTCACAGAATGACTATAAATAAAGTTTTCACAAGAATTTAAAGAGGTGACACAAAAGTTTAGATGTACTTAAAGCTTAATTATGAATTACTTCCATGGCTGTCTGGCCCACTTGCCA
This sequence comes from Bolborhynchus lineola, assembly GCA_025448015.1. Lineage (NCBI taxonomy): Eukaryota > Metazoa > Chordata > Aves > Psittaciformes > Psittacidae > Bolborhynchus > Bolborhynchus lineola. Next base: position 601 of record JAOEHX010033654.1, on the reverse strand, counting down.
GCACAGTGATGAAGTCTAATCTTCATTCTTTAAGACTGGTTGAAAATGTTTCTTTTCTCTGTGGTGTTGGACTTTGTTTTGTCTTTAAACTGTCTATTTGTTCAAGAGCACTTTGAAATAAATCTCTATACAACAGTTAATGAATCATGAATCAGGATGAAAATCTTGCTAACATCATTATTAGATGAAGCTAAAAGCTTGGGTTTTATAACAGACAAAAAGAATCAGGTCACTAATAAAAATGGGGAGGCTAATGAGGAAAGGTAATCTGCATAGCTATTCCTGTTGGTGATCTTTCAGTAATAACTTAAAAGCTTTCAGGATGTGGTTTTCATTCCTCTGGCAAAGAAATTTTTCATGTCAGTAAAAATACTTTTCTATCATCAAGCCAGTGAAGTTGCAAGGAAAAAAAGCACTACAAGAGAAAAGAACGTGTGGAGAAAATATAGAAGGGTACCCTTGAGTATATTTTGAGTGTATTTCCTTCCCTTTATTCAGAAGCAATTGACAAAGGAGACATCAATAGAAGAATGAGGATCTTTGTTATATGTTTGAACTGAACACTATCCATATAAGTCTAAAACCTTCAGAACTGCAGCTT
>JAOEHX010033652.1:6265-16539 GCA_025448015.1 Bolborhynchus lineola | reverse complement strand
GGGCTGTTCAGCCTGGAGAAGAGAAGGCTGCGTGGAGACCTCATAGCAGCCTTCCAGTATCTGAAGGGGACCTATAGTGATGCTGGGGAGGGACTCTTCATTAGGGACTGTAGTGACAGGACAAGGGGTGATGGGTTCAAACATAAATAGGGGAAGTTCAGATTGGATATGAGGAAGGAATTCTTTACTGTAAGGGTGGTGAGGCACTGGAATGGTTTCCCAGGGAAGTTGTGAAGGCTCCATCCCTGGCAGTGTTCAAGGCCGGATTGGACAGCCTTGGGTGACATGGTTTAGTGAGAGGTGTCCCTGCCCATGGCAGGGGGGTTGGAACTGGATGATTTTAAGGTCCTTTCCAACTCTAACTATTCTATGAGTCTATGAAATAAGGTGTTAAATATCAAGTAAAGATGTTTTTAACAATTTCTCAACTGGTAGCATGAGGTTTCTGGGGGAGTTTTGGGTGGTTTTTTGTTTGATTTGTGGATTTTGTTTGTTTGCTTGGTTTTGGTGGTTTATTTTGGTGTTTTTTTTACATTATTAAATAAATCTACTGATCTTGAAATACTGCTCCCCTCCCACTGAAATAAGGAAAATATTTGAGATCAGAGGCACAGGTGCATGAATAGACTTTGATGTCTACGCTGAGGGAGGCTTTTGAGAAACTGCGACAGCACGCAACAGATGGCTGTATTAAAGACAGGCATGTCTAATGCCCTGTTTGTATCAGCAATTTATACTGTTTGGTTAAGCTTCCACTAAAGTACTTTATGCAGCTCAAATCCCAGTATGCACACACACATACAAAACCCCAGCAACCTCCCTGCAGAAGAATCACGCAACTGGAAGAGTTGGTGACCACCATCACAAAATCTCTGTTCTGCCCATTTAAGTACAAACACCATCGGAAGCAACTCAGGAAAATAACTGGAGCACTGAAACCAAGTTTCCATTACTTGTCAAGTGGGCTGTATTCATATCCCATTTATTAAATGCTGCTTACTGATTTTGATTCAGAATTCTTGCTGATCCTCTAAAGCAGAACAAACTCCTTATAAAAGGGAGTATCTTCTACAAAGAGAGCATGTATCCCTCTTAAAATATTCTAACACCAATAACAATGAAATGGACATATCGTTAGATTTATAAAATACTCACATTTCATTTCGGTGAGTACCTATGCTGATAGATTCATCAGCCACATGAATTAGTACTTCTGCCACAAGCTGGAAGCTCAGCTGCCTCAGCTGACCTTACATATAAAAAGAACACCCCAAAAAAAAGCAGAATCCCCTACACTAATAGGAACCCTTTTCATGCAAGGTCTTTCATGCACCAAACCAAGTACTGAATGAAAAGGATTGATTCAATTCTAATTTTGCATAAAACAGTTCTGATTTAATGCCTAGAAATACAACAGTATAAATACACTCAAAACAGTCAAATTACTAGAACACAAACAATATGCCTTTTCTTTCAATCTGAACATTAAACTACACTTAGAATGTGAAGGCTCTGCTATGTCATTTTATAAATACATAACAAATATGTATATGGTGCAATCTAGAGTTTCTGTTAATTTTTCACCAAATGCACACATGTGAAATGTCCTTAAACATATGAAACCAGAAACAAAATGATGGCCAAGTTCTACCAGACACCCTTGAATGCAACATAGCTCTGATTTTGACCCTTCTCTTTGACCAAAAATACATCACTCTGAATGCAGCCAAGCTTTTATGTATGCAGAGAGACACTATGAGAAGATACCGAAAAAGACATGACTGTTCAAAAGCACAACAGAGAACAAGGCAAGATGCAAAACAGGGATGGGACAGAGGTCTTGGTACAAAAGCAGCTTTGCTGTAAGCAAGGCACATTACAAAATATACACACCACATTCTCTACAGGCAGCAAAAGATGTAACAACTATAACTGAGCGAAGTGTCCGATCACCAGTGTTTTATCCTATTACTGACTCATGCTATTGCTGCAACTTTTGCTAAAATACAGTTAAAATTAGTAGGTGCAAGCAAGATTAATTGTGAAGGTATTTTAAACAACTTCTATATTGCTAAATTAATTCTTGTGTGGCAGCATATTGAGATGACTACAAAGATGCTGGAAAGCAGCACAGATCTTGAAAAACTCCAGGCATAAATAAAGCATATTAGTAGCCTGTTTCAGGGAACAAAAGGCAACCATCCATAAAACCAGACATACTTTCAGAGGAAAAAAACTATGTTCAAACCATGGCCAAGTTGCAGCATATTGAAGGCACTTACAGTTTCACAGTCATTAATGGATCTTATTTTCAACACCTTTTTGAGACAGTTCCCCATCTGTAAAATGAGATACTCCCAAAGGCACAAGCTAGACTTAATGACTTGCCAGAAAGTCATACAAGAAGTCTACAGTCAAACAAGAACTGAATTCTCATCTCTGGAGGCCCAGACTGCCCACTGCACAATTTCTCCTGTGTCTCAGTTAAGCTTCACTTTGTCAAGCGATACATATCCTGTCTTCCTGCAATACTGGAGACATCCAAGCACTTTAGAAAAAAACAAAACCCAACATAACACACAACTTTGATGGGTACATATCTAGGAGGCAATTTCCTTTCTTTCCCATTCACTTAATACTCACCAGTAAAAACAATATAAAACAAAAAAACTGCTTAAATATTTCTTTGCAGCATTTCCAAAGCATCTCAATTCTTGGGCAACCCTGGAGTAATGCAGAATTTCATGAAATTATGCAGAAGATTGTGAAAATAGCTCAGCTTCTGCTCAAGTTTTGCTTTTTGCAAACTTGTAACTCCTAGGCATTTCTTCTGAAAATCTGAGCCCCAAGCTCATGTAGCAGCTTACCATTTTCCTCCTCTCAGGCGTATAATTTCCATCCCCCTAAATATGAAACTCAGAATCCTCAAAATCTTAGGCTAAGCTTTTGCTAAGGGAACCACATACTCTCTCTAAACTTATAAGAATGAAGAAGATTAGAATATGCTATGCATATATTTGTGTTGCACCAATGGTTCATATTTGAATATGAAGAAAATTTTACATTTTTGTCCACTGTACAGCCTTAATCATTCCCTCAGCATTTAGGAGTGGGTTTTTCATTGTAGCTGAGAGCATCAGCACAGAGATTTTGCATGCTCTATGGAGCAAACTGAGATCTACTGTAGATAGATGATAAACCACTATCTTCAGTGGCTTGGTGCTCCATTAGTATAGTTCTTCACTTGATCGTAACAGAGTCCATCAGCCACCTATGTTCTAAGACAAGAACGTCACCTAAGATTAGGTGCACTATACTCATTTAAACACCAACTTGCTGAGAGAAATTTAAGGATAGTCACTGACATAAAACTCAGATCTGGAACAAACAATGATTAGACAAATGCTTCCTAACAGCATAAAGGTTGAGCAAGTTTTATCCTGATGCTCCTTAGCTAGATACAATACGAAACACAGCAAAACCCCATCAACCACAAAGCTGTTTAGGATTTTGGCAACAGTATAAACCTAAATGGACTGTGTAAGCCACAGCAACAGAAAGAATTAAATCCTAAAACCTGCTTTGCACCTCTTGTTGTGATGTTCTAGGATTATCTGATATTTGGATAGCTTAAAGCATAAACCTCCAAGCACATGATTGGTCACTGATGACTGTTATTTGAATCATGTAGAACTTGAGAAGTCAGTATGCATTAACCCTTACTGAGTGCAGCAGCACAACAGCAAGTTTCTCTTTGAACACACTTCGCTGAAAGAAGGAGGGGAAGGACAGTGTTTAAAGAGCTGAAATCTGCAAAGGCTTGGGGCAGGAGGGTTACATCTGCTCTTCTGAGGAGCATTTACTTCTCTGATTTAGATAAAACGTTATTTTAAAATGAAAATACATAGGAAAAATCAAAACAGTTGTAATCTACTAGAAAATGACTGGAGACAGGGTTTGTGCTGGGCTTTGGTTGTTTAACCACAAGATTTATCTGCTTCAATTTAAATAGCTGACAGAGTACTTATTTTAACTTATTCAAGAGAAAATACATCAATAATGACACTTCTCAGTATAGCCAAAATGACTGCAGACCAAGTTATTCAAAACTTTCAGAAGACCACCATTATCAGAACAGAAACAAACTCTTGACCAAAGCGACAGCCAGAGGTAAGATTAAACTTGCACGCTTACCCCAGCATTCACCCCCATATGTCTAGGAAGCTCACCTAAAATGGAGAGCTTTGCAATAGGCTCCATAAGGACAGAAAAAAAAAAGCTGAGAAAATCTTATTAATAATATTATCTGAAAATCAGATAATAAAACCAGACTGCACACGTTGCATCATAATTCACATGAAGTAAACTTGACTTCTAAAGAAATCCCCAAACAAAACATGTTGAAAAAACTTCCCTAGAACGTCTGTTTACCTCCATGATTTCCCCCCTCCCATAGCCTCTTGCTCTTCTGGCCAAAGAAAGCAGGTCCCTTTCAGAGCCAGTGCACTACCACAAAGTTCACAAATGTGCCTTTCATTATGAATGTTACATATTTGATTATTATAATTACAGAGAAATGTAACACAGCTTGCCACATTGTAATTGACCACAATGATATACATGAAAGTTAAGAAATTTTGGCCACAGGGGATTCTATCATTTATTTACTCATACTCAAAAGTCAACAAAAAGACATCAAACATCTTGCATGACCTACAGAAAAGATCAAATACCTTCCAGTGCCAGACACATGCACAGACGTAATACAGAACAGAAGCATCCAGGGAAAAACAAGATTCAGCTAAAATAACCACAGTATTCAGAAATCAATTCTGAAACAAGGATCGTCCCATTACTTAACATAGAATATATCAATATTCAGTTGTAGCGTCCTGAATCAAATGTGATATGACTTTGATTTTCCACAACCTATGGACTCTCAGGCACCAATGGAGAAATATTCCTCAATTCATGGTGACACACAAATGCATGTGTGTTTGTGCACAAGTATGCACACGTGCACACTCAGAAGTCACATACTCATTTTGTGTATTACAAGAAAGAACAAGTTTTATGGATCACTGTACTGGGACTAGGGTGTGAACAGTTCATTTTCTGGTAGAATCCAGAAAATTAACTTGGACAGAAGGCTACATTTGCATGCAACACAACAGTATAAATGGCTTCAAAAGCATCAAGTAGCGTGACTGCAGAAACATCACTGCACGAAACCAAGTTTCTGGTCTGAAGGGAGGAAGATACTGTCTTTACTATCTTGAAAGATCTGGGTGGTAAGTGTATGTACGGTGGTGAGTATGGGTGGTGAGTATGTACGGCACAAGGTTACTAAGGTGCTTAACAGTTACATGCCCAAACTGGCTAGGTTTTCTAAATACCTAGAATCTGAATTCATGAGAGAGGGAAATAAATCAGTAAGAGAATTTCTTAATGAGTGGAAAAAAAAAGTCAATAACCCTAACAGATGAGGTTGCCTAGGCTCTCCATTCAGAGCATTCTGTCCCCAAACAGGTCAAAGCAGACTTATTTCAGGATGAGCGTTTCAAACACATGTGTGTGTGCTGATTTGTTAGTTTATTTAATCCAGCGCAGTTATTCTGATGATGTCAATGTCTTCTATTAGTACATCTTGTGAAGGCAGAGGAACAAGGCAATGTTACATAGCACATTTTCACACGGAACCTACACAAGCCCAGCAATAATGTGAAGTACAATGCATAAGAGTTGGGTTTGGCTGAACACTGCTCAACTTCAAGAGACAGTACAGTAAAACCACCTACAAAACAAAAGTCTGCATAAAGCCATTCACTTGAAACAGCTGCTAAATGTATTTCAAGACAGAAAAGAAACAGTCCAGAGCACTTTCCCAAGCAGATGGTTATTTGATTTAAGAATAAAGGAACTGCATTGTTGCATTGTGTGGTAAGAACTGACCTGTAATTTCATCACAAGCCTTTTCAAAATGCATTCTTTAATGCACTAGTGCAGTGGCACTCTCTAAACCATAGAGAAATATTTATCTGTCAAAAAATATTTAAAACACAATTATCACTTTGGGTTATGGGCATTTTTAAGTGTCTTGCTAGAAAACTGCAACTAGAACAGAGGGGGTTACTTATATAGCTAGGAATAAAACACTGAATAAAGAATCAGGACTGCAAGCACATCATGGTTAGCTGACTGCTACAAGTCAAAAACTGATAACTGCTGTTAAATAATTTTACTACAGTACAGTTTCATTAGGGACTCTTAATTAGGGACTGTAGTGCTAGGACAAGGGGTAATAGGTTCAAACTTAAACAGGTGAACTTTAGGTTAGATATAAGGAAGAAGTTCTTCACTGTGAGGTTGGTGAGACTGTGGCACAGGTTGGCCCAGGAAGTTGTGAATGCTCCATCCCTGGCAGTGTTCAAGGTCAGGTTGGACATAGCCTTGAGTGACATGGTTTAGTGTGAGGTGTCCCTACTGACTGCTGGGGGGTTGGAACTGGATGATCTTAAGGTCCTTTCCAACCCTAACTATCCTATGATTCTATGAACTTCAGATAACTGTTTGTTCAAATTCCTAAGCCCAAGTCCTAAATGGCACATTTGTTTGGCCTCAGAAGTCACCTGAATGTGACTGTTTAACCACACACATATTTGGAATTTCTGCTAATTTAATTAGCATTTCTCTAAGTAGCCATTTCACAACATGATGAATAATCACCATGAAATAGGTATCTACATAACAGTAAGCACATGGCTAAGCAGAGGACCTTAGGATTGACTAGTACTTTTCCTGGTGATACACAGCCGTTTTGGTACATTGCATATATTTTTCCTTACTTCCCTTAAGTAAGACTGTGTGAAGTCTCACAGGCTGAGACACCAAAACAACATGATCTGCTTCCTGTAAAGCATATGGTATTTTTCTTCTCTTTATAGTTGAAACACTCCTTTCTTTCCCTCTCCTTCCAGGTGTACTCTGGGAAACTCAAGACTGCATACAAAAGGAAACAGCCACACACCACTACTGTACAAAGAATAAAGAAAATAGCTGATTTTAATACTTCAAAAATCAGGGAGATTAACAGTTGGAAGACCGAAGAATGGGGTGGCATAAATTCAAATCCTTCTTAAGTGTGGTAAAATAATCTCCAAAAGCTAGGAAATGGTGATATTTAGATTACATGAAGTTGCCCTTCAGTTTTTTGACCGTTAACCCTATCCTAGCACTCTGCAAAAAAGAAAGATTCTGCAACTTGCCCATTAAAAAATTGTATTTTAAAAAGATCAATGACACCCTGGGTTTACTGCCTCAGAGTAAAGAAAATAAATATACCTTACATGAAACCTCAGCATGAACTAGACAGACTCTTTAGCAGTGATCTCAGACCGTTCTCACAAGAGATTCACGTTTAAGTCTTCCAAACACTGCTGTGCAACACCTTGCAGTAACTTCTGAGAGAAGTCTTACAGGCCTTAAAATCACCAATCAGGCAGTTAGAAGAAAGCAGCAGGGAACTGAATCCACTTTGGTTCAGTTGTAGTTCATGTTCAGCTGTAAGTAGAGCTGTGCTGGCTTTGTTCCAGTTAGCAAGGAAACTCACATCTAGGTTTTGGTCCAATTTAAAAAAGAAAAAATAACAACTACTGTTTATGAGTTTGCGTTCAGTTCTGCTCCCTGTGAAGAAAGGAGAAAGGCCTTTCTTATCTGAAAGTCAACCACATTAAATGCACTCTCCATTTGTATTCACAGTAGAAATTAAGCCTCCATTAGGAAGGAGACAGCTTGATTCAATATGCTGCAAATGGCCAAACTGCACTTCAATGACTTGCTGAAACTTTTAAGTAGCTTGTAAGATGTGTGACACCAGCATCAGCTGCAAGCCAGAGGAGAAGAGAAGCTCTGACTGGTAAATTCTTACTCTTCTATTTTGCCAATTTGATTTATATATGAATGAGATTCCCTTCCCTCACAGCACCTAACTAAAGTGTCTGAAAACTACAGAGTATGTAATTAAGGTAGCGCTGGAGGTGTGCCCAGAAGCATCTTTGATCTCAGTAACTGCCTATGAGTTACTACTTTTGCCCAAATTCTGGAAAACAAACAGTATCTTATTTCAGGAAACATCTCTAGAAGCTATTAAGGCTTACTTGAAAATTCTCTAGCACCCAAGCTGCTCCTCTTCCTGTTAAAACTGGTCTTTTAACATGACAAAATCTCCAATTTACTTTGCACTTTACCTTGGTGTAGCCGCCGTGAAATTTTGGCTGATAACCTGTCAGCCCTGCTGAACATCACTGAGTCACCACGCATCGCGACTGATTTGAGTTTTTGTTTTGAGTCTCAACTTAGCACCCAAGGCCAAAGAACATTATAGCACCAAACTCTTCACTACCCAGATGGCCAAGCTGCTCTGAGATGCCAAAGAGGAGCAGCTCCATGGACTACTACCAGACCAGAAGCAAAACACACTACTTCAGGTAGGCAGAACTTAAGAATGCTGATGAAATAATATAAAACATGGACTAAAATATGTTCAATTAAAAGCCACAAGTGAACGAGAAGAACAAAGACCTAGGGAAGAGCGACAATCATAGAACATGCAGAGATGAAAATGGCTCAGACGTGGCATGAGGCTGTCACAAGCAAACAAAAAGAAGCAAAATAGTATTTCAAGAACAAAACTGTGCTAAAATTACTCTAAAAATGCTGTTAATTATTTTTTTTTAACAGAGCCATACTCTACACTTCTTTTATCCTTGGTTTTAAATCTAAAGAATGCTTCTCATTACTATTTCAGCTCTACCTGCCATATCAAAAGACAGGGGTTCTTTTCCCCTACCATACGGGCTAAGCTTTTTTGAGGTAATAAAGTTCAGAATCGTTTTTAAATCAAGACACCAAAATCATCATAATTTAGGAAGTTCCATTATTCACCCAGGGAACTCCAAGCCTGTCATTTCTAAAAATAAGATATCTCAATTTAGATATCCTTGTAATAGCTCACTTTCAGTAAGTTCAATGCAATTAAAAAAAAAAAGTGTCTCCTATTTTCTCATTCAGGTTCAGACAGATATTTTTGAGGAAAGAAATTGGAAATACAAGCAAAAAGAAATAGTTACAGAATTATCTAAAATTGGTTATAGAAAGGGGAGGAGATTGAAAAAATACCACAAAAATATTTATTTCCCAGTTAAAAAAAAAAAAAACAACTCTTCAGCAAGGGCCAAGATGAAAGCACGAAGACACAAGCTCCACAGATTACAAATAAACAATCTTCTGCTGGGTTATGAAGATGGAAGGAAAAAGCATGTTCTACACAAATATTCTCCATGTCCTTTCACATATGTATCTGTAACCTGAGCTGCTTTACAGCAAACACTGCCATTACAATAAACAAACATTGCATGATACACAAATCACAATAGTAAAATAGAATTGGCATCAAGTAGTTAAACAAAAGTATCCTTCCTGGAAATAGCTCTCCTCCTTACAGCCTGCCAAGAATTGAATCAATTTAGAGCCTTTGTTCAAGTTACACTAAAAGTTAAGTTTTACCGAAAACAGAATGAAGAAAATAACTTGCAAAGGTATCTTTGCTTTAAAAAAATCAAACATTAGCTTTTTAAATGTTTGTTCAGTTAAGAATGAAAGACTTAATTCTGCCTTTGCACTAGGTGACACACTCAACTGCAAGCAGTATTTACAGACACTGGCTGCTGTGCAGATTTATTAGTCCTTTTCTATCTTGAGCACACACACAGAGCACACGCAGGATGAGGCTGTCTCTGCTTCCACCCCTGTGAGTCCCCTGACGTCCCTTGTCCACCACACCTACATGAGGTTTTAAGTAAGGAGCTCTATAACAGACTGGGAACTGGATGATATCTCAGCTCTCAGTCTGTTATCTAAACAGCAAGATCACTCTTGTTTCCCAAAGGAAAAGTTTATTTCTAAAATCTTGTATCAGATAAACATTTTGCCAGTAAATGTGGCAGTTTCAATCACATAAAATTATTTATATATGTTCAATAATTCAATCCCGGAAAAAAAAATTTAAGAATAGCACCAAAACTTTTTAAGTTTTTGAATTTTATTTTAACCATTAAATACCTACAATTGGCAGAAAATACACTCAAAAATTAGCAGAAAATGTAGCTGCCAATGCTCTCTTAGGTAGCCTTCTAAAAAATTGCCAGCATTTTTATTTCCTGAAGAAAACATCACTGGAACACCTCTCTTTGGTTCTACTTCCCACCCACCCCCAC
>JAOEHX010033645.1:0-11286 GCA_025448015.1 Bolborhynchus lineola | reverse complement strand
GAAGCAGAGACAGGACACCTGACCCAAACTGACCAAAGAGGTATTCCATACCACAGCACGTCATGCCCAGTATATAAGCTGGTGGCAGTTACCCGGAAGGGCTAGATCACTGCTCGGGTCAGGCTGGGTATTGGTTGGCAGGTGTTGAGCAGTTGTATTCTCTTCCCTTGTTATTTCTCTCATCATCATTATTATTGGTTGTAGCAGTATTGGTTTGTGTTATACCTCAGGTACTGTACTGTTCTTATCTCAACCCATGGGAGGTACATTCTTTCAATTCTCCTCCCCATCCCTCCGTCAGCAAAGGGAGGAAGGGGGTGGGGGAGTGATCTAGTGGCTGCGTGGTTCTGGGTTGCTGGCTGGGCTTAAACCACAACACCACTTCATGAGCATGTTAAGGTCCCTGAAATTCTGTTGCATGCTTTGCTCAGGAGAACTCTACAACTGGATGACAAGGCAAGAGGTTCAGGAAGGGCAGCTCTCCATGGCAGCAAAAGGTTAAGGCATTCTTAGGTCCTTCCAGGAAATTCACGGAAGACAGGATACTGCCCTGGCCTTTGCAAAACTTCCTGGCATGTCATACATTGGGAAGCTGAGCCTCGCTTTGCTGATCTGCAGATACAACAATGTCAATTTGCCTGCTCAGTGAGCTATCAAGGACTCCTTTGTTTGGAGGGCACTTCTGCAGAACAAGTCATATCTTTCCTGTTGCTTAATGAAGTGATGCTAGGGTATTTAAATGGATTCACTGGGAAGGAAACTGTGTGAAAGCTTTCTGTCTTAAAATGAAATTTTAGCTTTTACATTAAACAAATAAACAAAAAGTATGAGAACAAATTTATATAGCTAGTCAGCTAACTGGATGGATCACATCTCCTTTGTTACCTGTAAATTCACTGCAGAACTAATGCAGATGTTGTGTAGAATCCACCATAATAAGGGACTGATTCCTGAATTTGGAGTGCTAGTACATTAGTCACTAAACAAAATCAAAAATCTTTTTGAAAAGGACTAAGGTCTCTCACTGGTTTAACCTTCTTTCATGCGCTTTCCTTACGTCAGATTAATTTTTTCCTTCCACAGAACTGACAAAGGGTAAGAGAGATATGGCTAGTGTTAACAATTTCTTCCTCAGGCAGAGATGTGGGTAACTAAGTGTAGGATCCAGAGTCAGACTGTCAGACACAATGGGTCTCAAAAATGGAGAAAAGCAGTAACAAGCACTGGCGCGTGGCTGGATCATATCTCTGTTTTATTCTCAACCCATTGCCATTATTGCCTGAGTCTTGCCAACCACAGCAGGCTGCTGAACCCAGCTTGCTAAGACCCACTGTGTGCCACACACCAAGAATGCATCCTTCATGAAATGACAATACAGCACAGAGTAGACAGGAGCTGCACAGTGCTAGGAATGAACACCATGAAGAAAAGATTGATTGAACAGAAGTGTTGTATGGGATTCAGGTGATCTAAGTCAACATAGTTCCTCTGACTATAGTGGAATCCTCAGTAGTTCACAGTAGATATCAAGACTGTAGAGTCTAGGGATAATTACGCTTTTGTTCAACAAATCCATCTTTACTGAGAAGTGAAATGCACCATTCAACCATCACTACTGGGTAGTAAAAGACACATTCTACCTGTGAGGTGTACAGTAAGTCACTGTGGGCTCCTGTATAAACATGACAGATAACTGCTACCTGCTGATATGTCTTTGTAACCGTAGCTCTCACTCTGCTTCTTAGGCAAAGATCTATTTATCTCTCTGCTTACCTGTTTGCAAAGCCTTGTGAAACAAACATCTTGCTGTTCACAATGTGCTAATGGCTCAATAACTCTCAAATCTTTTCAGTTCCCTAGCAAAGTGTGGCATGATCCAGCAATAAAGGAAAATAAGTTTATAGACAAAGTGTAATTAGAACTGACAAAGCTGCTTTTTGCTGTATAGGAACTTGACTATGTTTTCTTGTTGGTTACTTACAGATTTAATTTGTCTGAAAGAATGGATCTGAGAAGGGAAAAGGAACAGTACTGTATTCAGGAAAAGAAAAGGCTACGGACACATAGAAATAAAAGGCACTGAAACTGTTGTTGGGCCCCGTCTGGAGAGCTGAACTGTGGTTAGATAATGTTACCCCTTGGTTCAGCATTATTTTACTGGTGAATACTCACAGGATAAAGTCCTAGGTATACCCAAGCTCTTCGTATCAGCCGGGCATGGTAGGAGCCTGTTCTCCAAAGTGAGACCTCCTCATATCCATGTGCCCCTTGGAGAGCTTTGTCTTGCAGACAGGCAGTTATGTGGGTAGGTGACCGCAATGTGGGAGTGTGCTTTCAGCCATGAAGCCACAGCTGGCCTGAGCATTATATTAAGCCTAATGATTACCCACAAGATGGATTCAGACAGACTGGTGGATACTGCCAACATTAAAGTTTATTTGACTCTGAAGAACAGAGTTGGAGTGTGGAAAAAAGAAGAGTCTGCAATGTAAAATGCTAAGAAATGCTCAGGTCCCTTCCAAAGTGTGCAATGTTTGCCCTGGTAATTTTGAGATCCACGTTTTCCTTTGCACCCCATCTATCAACTTTTCTCCTACCTTATCCTCGTTGGCTAATTTTCTCCACTGTAGTTCAAAAATAACAGTAAAACTCTTTTTCCAGCTTCTTTGCTCCATTTTTGCACCTATAATTCTCAGATTTAAATTCTCTCCCTGTTGTGAAGGCGTTGCACAGCTTAAAGCCTGACTTTGTCTTGGCTGATTATTTTTCTGGCTTTTGGGTCATCAGATTTTTTGAGTAATAATTTTGTGGGTTTTTTTCTTGTCTCCCCCCTCCGTCTCTTCTTTCTTCTTTCTCTGCCTCCATTCTATAATCTCTGTCTTCCTGGGATGAAGGTTATTTTAGTCTGAATGTCAGATGAAATTGATTCCTTTCGCCCACCACTCCAATGCTGATCCCTATGCATCTGCTATCTTATGTTCTTTTTCAATCTCTTTTTCAGGCTCTGTTGGTTTCTAAAACTGGGAACACTTTTCATCTGCAAATGGCTTCAGCTGTCTTTATTTGAATCACCAGCTTGCCTTCTATAATTTACCATAACTTCCTGACAGAGGTGTGGCTACAAAGCACTTCCATTGACTCACCAGCTGAAATCTCTGAATCTTAAGCTCTGCAAGAAAAACACCGTGATTGTGTCCCAGTTTTGCAAAGTGGCATATATAGTGTGATGCACAAGTTGGAGAAAAATACTCATGGCAAATGATCGAGCAGCTATGTGAGTGGAAATAACACAGTGAATGTTTAAGACCAACTGGGAAATCAGTGACCACTTAGGTCAACTTCAGCAGGCTAGACTGAGTAGTGGGGAACTGTAAAAGTAAGTATTTGGGGGAAATGAACCTGCTGAGTAATAAGCACCATGAGTTGGAGACATTAATCATGTCTAATAAAAACTGAGTCTCTTTTGATATTACAGAGTGGGTGGGTGGGTGAAACATATGGTGTATGCAATCCATCTGGTTTTGATCATTTGGTACATTGCAATCTAAAACTCAGGATACTATAGAATGATGTTGATGTGATTAACGTTGGCTGGCAGATCACATCTACCAGCAGACCAACTTGATAGTGGAAGTACAGATAGAGGAGCTGAATATTTGAGCAATAGCTTTCAGTAAAATTAAAAGAGGCAGTGAAGATTGGATCTCAACCAGAAGTGATCTCAGACAAGGTCCCAGAATTAAATACGGGATCAGGATTTTTTCAGTAGCTTGGCATTGAAGTTAAAGAAATTGGATAGTCAGTAAAATCAAAACTTGTGACTTTTTTAATGATATGAGAAATGAAACTGAGTTACATGAGTGTTTGGCAAGGCAATTTGACCAAACAATTTCACATATGTCTGAATCTGGATCTCAGTGGTTTGAGGCTTCCGGGGAAGCTTATCAGTTTCACTTTATGGCCCCAGTTGTCAATCTTTGAGGTCTGTATTTATTCTTCTTGGGTTTTGGGTTGATAACTTTATGGGACTACACTTGATTCCTTTGAAGAAAAGGCTACAATAACTTTTAGCTAACCTATGTCACCAGAATTTTCACCAAGGAAAGTTAAAGAATATTTTGAGCAAGGAAAAACTTCAGGCTGCAAGATGATTAAGGATTTGGCCTCTTTGCTGGAGTCCATTGCAAATTGCTGCTTACTAGCAGCTGAGAGGAAGTTCTGTGAAAACTGTTCTTGCCCACTGGAAGTTTGTAATTTTAGTTCACTGGTTGATTCATGCTGGCTGCTGAATGTTCAGGGAGTGAGCATTGGTCACAATGCTGTTGATCTGTTACCAGCAGCGATTCAGTGTGCCTGTGGCCTTTACTGAAAGGAGTGGATTGTTGTCATGATGTAATGAGTTTAACTGCAGTGGGTAAAACTCTGTACTGGTGTAAAAGGCATGTTGTAGTTTATTTAAGCTGCTTCTAGGTTGATGCTATTTAAGTCTCTGGCTCTGCATATTGAAACTAGTCCAGTGAGGCCCAAGTGTGCACTTAAACTTTCCTTTGAGAGCTGTGCAGGCTGACACAGAGCAAAAGCTTCTAACAGATTTAGCTTCTGTTCAGCTTCTAATAAAGTCCTTGCACCTTGATTCATTTCCTGATGTAGTTTCTGTATGTACCAGTTGTGTAGCTTGTGCACTGTCTAATGTTACAGAAGAATATCAGTATTGATTAAGCTAATTAAAACATGTTGAAGAACAGTTTCTTACGTTCTGGGATACTGGCATGCATGTGGCCACATCTAGAGCAAAGAAAACAGCGAGTCTTATAATTAAAAAAAAAAATATTCTTTCTAATAAAGCTGTACTTGAAAAGTAGTATTATATTTTAAATACATGGAGAAAACTTCTACATTAATTTTGTATTTCTTAGACCTAAAAAGGAGGGGGTAGATGGAGATCTGAAGAATCCAACTTATCATTATTTGGGGTAAAAAAAAAGTAAATTAGCAGGGGCTTTTTTTCCCTGCATTGGAAGCACAAGTTTTCTACATCCCATGTACTTGAACAATTGATTTTATTTTTTTTTTCCACTCCACCTGTAGTTCTGTTCTGTTCAAATTGCCTTCATCTCTATTTTGACTGCTGTTTTTGCCTCAAGTCTTGCTCTGTATCCTTGAGTGTTGTTCCCATTGGGTATAGCAATCTTGAGTTCTGTTGCTCAACTGATAAACTGCTACTTCAGGACATGGTGTTCAGAATACTCTGTGTAACTAAGTGGTCTTCTAACCTAGTTTTATAATTTGTAGTAGAATCATAGAATAGTTAGGGTTGGAAAAGACCTTAAGATCATCTAGTTCCAACCCCCCTGCCATGGGCAGGGACATCTTATGCTAAACCATGTCACCCAAGGCTCTGTCCAACCTTGAACACCACCAGGGATGAAGCATTCACAACTTCCTTGGGCAAACCATTCCAGTGCCTCACCACCCTTACATTAAAGAACTTTCTCTTTATATCCAATCTAAACTTCCCCTGTTTAAGTTTTAACCTATTATCCCTTGTCCTATCACTGTAGTCCCTAATGAAGAGTCCTTTCCCAGCATCCCTATAGGCCCCCTTCAGATACTGGAAGGCTGCTATGAGGCCAGGTAGATGACGTCTACTGCTCTACCCCTGTCCATCAGTTCCGTAGTCCCATCGTAGAATGCCACCAAATTGGGCAGGCAGGATTTCCCTTTAGTGAAGCCATGCTGTCTGTCACCAAGCACCTTGTTGTTTTTCCTGTGCCTTAGCATGCCTTCCAGAGAATCTGCTCCAAGATTTTGCCAGGTGCAGAGGTGGGACTGACTGCTCTGTAGTTCCCTGGGTCATCCATTTTCCCCTTCTTGAAAATGGGGTTATATTTCTCTTTCCAGTCGCCGGGCACTTCACCTGACTGCCAGTATATTGGTAATATGCTAATAAAATGTTCTGTGCTCTAATGGAGGAGAACACCAACATTTGGTGGTGGTTTTATATGAGAATGTTATTAGTATTCCTGGTCTTCACTGAGACTGCAGGTATATGAAATTTGTGCCCTCATACCAATTTCTCCCCGTTTCCTTTCAGTGCGTTTTATGGTAGTGCGCTGAAGTGGCTTGACAAACTCCTGTGGCTGTGAATGGCTTTATGGCGTTTGTGTGTTCATGTTTCAGCATGACAACGTTCCCTACATGTCTTCAACTTTTAGCCATATAGGCTGGACAGGGAGGTTGGAGAGGGATAAAGATGCTGCTTTCAGTGACAGTACTGGCTTGGGATGTTTGAACATCAGCCTAATCTGGAAGATTGTGTTCTTATTAATTCTTAAAATGTTAAGTTAACAGAGGGTTAATACGCTAATACTCTATCCAGTAGGTCAATGGCCCTACTTTTATCTAGCAAATTAATGTTTGGTTTGGTTTGTTTCCTAAAAGTGTCTATGTAAGTACTGTCAATATATATTTTTGTTTGTTTATCCAAATTAGGGGAAAAGTGTCTTTCTCACTGTGCAATTTTCTGATCTACAACTCTGATTTCAGACTATTGATTTTTGCTCTGTATTACGAAGTTTTTTGATGAAGGTATATTTTTGCCCTTTCACAAGCTACAGAGTATTTTTAAATATGTCAGTCACCTCATTCTTGAAATAACTAAAATTTGCCATTTCATTGAAAAGGTTGCTGATGCAGCATTGTAATTTGGCAGAAATTGCTCTAAGAACCATGCAGTGCTCAATATGTCCACCTCTGTACTATGGGCATCAAGCCTATTGCTTAGGATAAAAATGTTGTTCAGGCCACAGAAATGCAGGATTAAAATATTCTTGTTGTTTATTTTGTACTGACCAGCTCTGTCATCCTTGTGTTTGACAAATGGAGGAAGAAATCTGTCAAATGTTATTACCTTTTATTTTTTTGCTATTTATTATCTTTTGGCTTGTGTGCTGAGTGCGCTGCTGACTGTTGTCCGTTTCATTAGTGTTAAAATTTTTATTTCCATATAAAAATTATTTGTGGTATCACATAAAGTAAAACAGTGTTTGAGTTGTAAAAGTGATTAAAAATGTATATGTAAAAAGGGGAGAAAAAAAGAAGAGAGAAGTGTTAAAAATTCTCCTGAATACTGTGTCACAGGTTTCAGGGGCTTGATCATACTTTTCTTTATGTCTTGGCTTCTGCCTGTCTCCTTCCTTCCCTATTCTGTGTAATTTGAAGCATGTTTTCTTTGTCACAGCTACTTAATTATTGTGGTTACCACTGCTTCTGCGGTACCCCATCCTAAAAGACCGAAGGACTAATCATGTTGTGCTCTCTTTTCATCTGGCCTTCAGGAGCTGTGTAGGCAGTATATGCGTTTTCTGTTCTGCTCAGCACTGGAAACAGCCTTCCACTAGACTGCAGATTTAAGTGAATATAATATCTTATTCAGCAGATGTGTTAAAATTCAGCTATGTCTCAATTTTAAGTAGGCTTATTTTAGGCAATTTTTTTTGTTTGTTTGTTTCTGTTGGTCAAGCTGAATTTCAGTTATTTGTGGGAAGTGTTCTGAGTGTTCTCTGCTGTGCTTGGAAAAAAGCAAAATCTCCTTTTTAATCCAATCTTCTGAATGGCTTCTGCATTTTTTTCTCCAAATATCTCGTTTTCAATCATGAGATTTTGCCATATGTGCTTGAAATTTTTTCACACGTTGCTCTTAAGCTTTACCCCATGCATTCTTTCCCATCCCTGAAAGAGTACTTCTGAAGTTCTCTCATGTTTGTGTAACCTGTTTCTTTATTAAATAATTTGGGAAATATCCTTATTTACTGAACTCATTGACTTCTAGGATTGGACTAAACCAGAAGGCCTCATCCTGCCCTGCCCAGCAAACCTGGATGGATTTTTCTGTACTATTAAGTTGATGAAGCTTCTTAATGACATATGTGCAGTTGTGCTAAGTCTTTGCTGTAATCGGCTAGTAATAGACTCAAGATGAACTAGAACCTTACTCTTGGATTGTTCACCACCTAATTATCAAAACAGATGATTTCAGGCAAGGATTGCTTGCCTTCAGTTAATCTTGCATCTTTTTCATGTCAGTAACTTTCACACAAATCCTCCTTTTCGTCTTTTTTTTGGCTTTTTCAACTGACCTCAAGCAACTGTTATCATTGAGGCCATTCTTACTGAAGGTCTGACTCTTTGCCCATGTTGCCAAAGCTTTGAATCCACAGAAAATGAAAGTAGTATGTTGAAGAGGTGAGTAATCGCTGAGTATTCTGTAGTTTGCCTGGAACTGCAGATTTTTTTCCCCTGTGGGTTATTTGCATCAGAACTGACTTCCATATTTTTGCTAATATATTCAATATGTTACTGCAGTAACAGATATAGCTTGATTATTTTCAATGTTTGTATAGAAATCTCTCCAGATGCTGTCATTATACCCCCCAAAAAAAAAGCCAGTCAGGATGAACAAATGAAAATATTATGGAGAAAATGTAAGTTTGCTACCTTAAATTGTTTCAGTTGTCTGAAAATACACCTGAATTTAGCTAACTTTTAAAATACTGTCTTCTGAAATTTCTGGTAAATCTATGCTGGCTATTGTCTTTTTGTAATTAAGCTGCTGCTTCTGTGAGCTGGCTTTTTTGAGTCCCTCTTTGAATTTTCATTGTATGCAGATTTTAAGTGTCTAATGTGAAACTGTGAATGTCATAGAACCTAGATCCTTACAGTCATGAAGCAGTAGTTGGCTTTTCTGGTTTCTTTTTTAGGTTGTTTTATTTGTTTTGATTTGGTTTTTGATTTTATTTTTTTTTAAAGTAAATTAAAGAGAAATCCTTCCAATTCTAAAGAATCGTACAAAATGTTAGGTAGAAGAAGATCTGGTGGTAGTGGTGGTGAAGTTCTTAAGGAGTCATTAAATTAACTGGTCAGGTAATGCTTTCTTCAAGGTAAAGCAGACTTGAGTATGAAGAGTCAGAGCAATGCAGTTAATGGGAGGAGGTTAGAAGTTGAATGAAACCTTGCCTTTATAAAAAACAACTTAGTTGCTCAATTGTCTTGAAGATTAGGTATTTTATCAGGTTTGAAAAAATACATGAAGGTCACTCAAGAGTTATATGCCAAAACAACTGTATGCAATAATAATTTTAAATTTAAACAGGAATTATAGAGTAGTTAGAGTTGGAAAGGACCTTAAGATCATCTAGTTCCAACCCCCCTGCCATGGGCAGGGACATCTCACGCTAAACCATATCACCCAAGGCTCTGTCGAACCTGGCCTTGAACACCACCAAGGACGAAGTATTCACAGCTTCCCTGGGCAACCCATTCCAGTGCCTCACCACCCTTAGAGTAATGAATTTCTTCCTTATATCCAATCTAAACTTCCCCTGTTTAAGTTTGAACCCATTACCTTATGTCCTATCACTGCAGTCCCTAATGAAGAGCCCCTCCCCAGCATCCTATATTATATATAGATTAATTTCCAAAGCAGATTTGAGGTTTAAATCTCAAGTCTTGTGTTGAGTCCTAACTGTAGGGTCCTAACTGTAAGATGCATCTTTTCTTAGTATTAAAACATCAGCCTAAGTTGTAGTAAAGCCTGGAAGCTATTGAATGATACAAAGCTTTAGAAAGAAATGTCATATTCCTCTGAAATACAGAGGGAACTGCTGAAAAAAAATACATTCTTTCTTTTGTCAGGCTTTAAGTATAAACAGTTCTTCTCTTTAAAACCAGATCTAATGAACTTGAATGACTGACTATGGCTGGGTTTCGTTTCCTCCCCCTCTATTTAGAGGTACTGTTATACTGTGCATGCATGTGGCTCCAATACAGATTTATCCATGTTTCGCAGTGGAACACAGGTATAAGCCAGTAGGCTAAAATATGATAAAGTGGTAGATGTTGGATCCTCATGGTCATAGCTTACAAAGCAAATGGACTGCTCTGGGTGTTGAAACATGCCAAGTTAATGCCTTATATAGTTATATGCAGGTAATCTGTCAAATCCTGGCTATTATAAAGATAAATAAACATAGCCCAGTGATAGAGTTTAAAAGAGAAACGCTTTTTGTACAGACTTATCTTTCAAAGATGCATTTGCCAGAAAATTTCCCCATTGAATAGAAAGGAATGAATATTTTCATAATACTAGAAAATCTGTTCCTCTGTCTCTTTGCCTATCTTTTTCTCTTCATTAGCTATGACTAAGCAGTAAAGAAATCCATTCAGCTGTGGTAGTATCAGTATAGTGGTCTTTCTTTTTCTTTCTGCTAGTATTACAGTACTGTTTCAAGATCATTTAAATTCTTCTCAGAGCTCCAAGTGATCTTTTTGACAGCCTTATGTGCATTTACATTAACTGCTGGGTTGTAATAATTTTCAAATGGATTGTCTGAAAGTGAGTTTCTTTTTTTGGTACATATTTTAGATGACTATTTGTGTCTTAGAGTTGTGGCTTTATTTCATTTTTTGTGCTTTTACCTAGCTAGCATTAACTTGGTTCTAGGAAGATACTTTCTGGTGTGAGCTCAGAGAATGGATGCTGAACCTGGCCTGGAGATTCAGCAAGTAGAAATAACACCACTGGGCTTGTACCTTTGATGGAAAGTGTTCATCTGATTGAACATAAACATCTACCTAGAGCATGCAGTATACTGCAACTGAATGTCAGCTTTGCTGCTAATGGAAGTTCCTTTTGATGCAAGACTTTGCTGTACTTGACATGAAAATTCTCCTAACTTTCTCTGTTAGCTCAAAATACAGTTTTTCACTGT
The DNA here is from genome assembly GCA_025448015.1 of Bolborhynchus lineola. NCBI lineage: Eukaryota > Metazoa > Chordata > Aves > Psittaciformes > Psittacidae > Bolborhynchus > Bolborhynchus lineola. The sequence continues at coordinate 517 of JAOEHX010033645.1, read as the reverse complement.
ACCATTTTTTTCACTGACCATTCTAGAGATGGACAATATTGCCTATTGAATTTTCTTTATGTTACTTGAAACCATTTGGATTTAGGATGCTAAAGAACTTTGCAGTAGGATGTGCCCTTTGTAGATGTTGGCTGTTGTTTAGGATATGCTTACATTTGTATTGCTTATAAAGCATTTTTATTATTGAAACACTTGAGAAATAGCCTAATAACTGTGCTCTTTTAGAGAATACTTACTGAAGTGGATCAGCTTCTGCTTGGTTTGGAAAACTGTTTCACTTAATGACACTGCTTTAGTTTATGCATGTTTTCTAGGAGCTGAGTTGTGTTTCCAACACTGAAGGGAGGAAAGCTCAATGTGCATGCTTGAGAACATGCTGAAAAGCGTACATGGTAGAATTCTGGGAGAGGTGAAAAGTTAAGAGGGTGACAGGCATTACATAGCTACACAGCTTCAGATCATATAGGCTTATACAGTTCAGCCAAGTGCAAATTTACCCCACTAGATTTGTCTCTCC
>JAOEHX010033644.1:0-33853 GCA_025448015.1 Bolborhynchus lineola | reverse complement strand
AGCAAACACAAACAGATGTCAGAAGAAAACACATTTCTGTTCATGCAGTAACAGCAGATGGAGGATCATCACAGAGACTTCAAGGTAGGGCATTCATTTAATACTGGCTCATACTTCCTGATCATGCTCACGCTTACTTTATATTCCCTCATCCTGTGTTTCTCTTACCCCATTTTTTTGCTTGGAATCATAAAATGTGAATACTTTAATGTGCTAATCTAGAGACAAGCCACAGGCAGAATACTTTTCCATCACTTTAATTAATGTATACCACACTGTCTGGAGATCCCAACAGTCACAGTTTCTATTTATTGGGAAACCTTTAACTCTCAGTGAGGAGGATCATTATCTGATACTCTACAAGTGAAGAGCCTGATGAGAAGAGCATGATTAATCAGAAAGTATTCTGAACAGCTAGGCTTTTGGTGACAGGCCAATAATCAAAAAGGCAATAAGAATGTGCACTAAAGCAATTTTGTGATTAACATATACGTGATTCTGGACACTGCTGCATGCAAAGCAAAGTGTTGAGGACAAGTGGACAAAAAAGGAACAAAATTCGTTATTTCCATCATTTTTAAAATGAAAGCTGAACTGAGCAGGAATAAAGCTGCAATCACCTTCTGCCTTCAGCCTATGAGAGCAGCTGATGCACAACCTACTAAGTAATGAATTTCCTTTTCCTAATTCCAAAACTACTGATAATCCTTATTCATTCCCTCACAGCACAGAGTATGTCATTTAGTAAGATTTTAAGAAGTTTTACATTTAGTTGCATGAAAATCTGGGCTAGGCATGGCAAACAGGCAATGATCAGCATCAGCCTGACAAAAAGTCTCTGCAAAGATCTTCTTGACAAGTGACAAAAAATACATTTTCTCACTGTGCTAACTTGATGATCTTTCTTGTTACCGTTTTCTTTGTTCATTTCCATCTATGAACTGAGATGGCAGTTCATCTTGCTGTCTTCCAGGCACCCTAACCGATAATCATGACAGGGAAGTGATTCTATTCATCTGTCAGGGACACTTGGAAGAGATCCAGAATGTGAGCATTAATGGTATGCTCACATCCAAAGGCTTCTCTCAAAAGGAGAGAGCAGGTAAAGCACCAAACCCCATAAGTTTTTACTTCTTTTGGATCACAGATCTCCTGTGTGCTCCTCATCATCCCTAAAACACCTGCTACAATATTATGGCAAGAGAAGTAAAAATATGTGATCACTTAGCTTATAAAAATATGTGAAGGTATGAAAGAGCTATTGCAAACTTAAGCTAGCCTATTACTTTTTTTATTTTCACAGTAAATAAAATACACTTTAATCCTTTCTCACTGGCTACATTATGATCTAAAAGCATACACACAAGTAGCTTGCTGTGAAGTAGTGCCCTGCAAGTTTGTACCTTAACTAACACCACAGCAACTTTTTGTGTGCCATATGCTAAGAAGGGGAATGGTGGCTATATATATTATAGGTTCTTCCACTCTTGAATTAGTAGGTCTATGCCTACAGGCAAATGTATCTCGAAAATTACTTGAGACAGATTCTCCATTTCTGTAATCCTTGTAGAGCCCTTCACACTGGCAGAGAGTGGGTATAAAATACAGCAGCACTTTCCAGCCACTTTGTCTTCATTTTGTACAAACATAAGTGACTGCAAAGGTGCAGAGCAATGGAGAACCTGTCACCTTATAAATATTAATTAGCAAAGAATTACACTGCCCCTTTGTGGTGCTAAGCATTATCATCCCCATTTTGTAAATGGTGCTGCAGTCACAGAACAAGATTAATTTACTAGTTCACAAGAGCAGAGGACAATGACAGAGCCAGGAATAGAACACAGGCACCTCTGGGCTAGCTGTTAATCCTGTGAGCCCCACAGTTACACTTTTTTTGTGTTTGCCTTTCTTACTGTGTCTGTTTCCCAAAACAGCTAAAATTACATCATATTGCTATTTCTTTACCTGGGGAAAACATGTGAAGATTCCCTGCAGCAAAAAGCTGTCAGTGTCACAGCACAACACAATCAGCTGGAGATGGATTCCCCTGGGACAAGAGGCATGACAGCCAACAGGCAAAACTAGCAGCTTTAAGTGAGGTTTGGTTGACAAAAGGTTGCTTTTAAAAAAGGTATTGTCATGTTAATTGTGGTATTTCTATTGACTCTCCAACGTTAAAAGGCTTAAGAACACAGCTTGTACAATCTAATCACAGAGTCAAATTATAAATTGTAGACAAAACTGAAAGGATGGGAAAGGTTGATGAAACACTTCAAAAGGATGATGAAGCACCCAGAAACACTACCTTAATGAATCTTGGGTTTTTGTGACTGACAATGCAAAGCTTGCCTGTGCTCTGTCCAGAAATACTGGGGTTGGGGGAAATAAATAAATATAAAAGCAACTTCTCAGAAAAAAGATGTTCTCTGAGTATTTGACAATACCTGTCATATCAAGGCATTTATCTGTAAAAGAGACATGGAAAATGAAAGGTTTAGGAACAAAACAAAACTGCACAATTCTTCTCCTCCCAAGACCAAATCACATTCTTATTTCAGAGATGGTCTGTGTCATTTTTATTTCTTCATTTAAATAGTCTGAACATTACCATACTAGAATTCCAATATCAGAAGTCTCCGTTAACTTGAAAAGCACAAGGACAGGACATTGGTGTTTCCAGACATCATTCAGAAAATCTCAGTGCCATATTTCTCTATTACAGGGCAGCTCATAGAATAAAATCATAGAATAGTTAGGGTTGGAAAGGACCTTAAGATCATCTAGTTCCAACCCCCCTGCCATGAGCATGCTACCTAATTTCATGCTGATGCAGAAATTTGAAAGTTCAGAGGAAGGGACACCACCATCCATAAACAAACACAGGAGCTTATTCCAATACTTCTGGAATAAGTAAGAAGACACTATTCTAAACACAACTTATTATTCAAGAGAACTGTCTGATAAATTCCAAATGGCCAAAATTCAGTGATTTGAGGATGTCTCAAAATATCCAGTTATCCTTACCTAGCATGAACTGCTACAAATGCAAGAACAGAATGAGGAGCAGTTTTCTCTCTTATCTCTACTGGTGGTAAAGAAGTATCAGCAAGGAGGCCTACAAGTACTTCTCCTATTCCTGCAGCAACCAGAAAAGAGAACTAAATTTAGCACTACTCAGTCGCAAAGTAGTCAGGTGAAGAAAGAAAATCAAATATAAAGCAACAGTATTTTGTATCATACCAGTAGTTACCTAAAATAAAACTTACAGGAATTTGCATAACATGCTGAAGTGACAGATCTGAACATTCACTTGTATTACCTAACCACTGCAAGTCTAAAAGTAAATACATTAATACCAAACTGTTTCTCTCTATATACAATTGCGTCAGCTCCCCTTAGATTTGAGTGATGAACCATAGTCAGTATGAAGAAAAACTGAAGCAAATTGATGTGAAGCAAAACTGAGGTAAATTGAAAACTGGCCAGATGTCAGGGCCCAGAGGGTGGTGATCAATGGCATGAAGTTGTGTTTGAGGTCAGTAACTGGTGGTGCACCCCAGAGGTCATAACTGGGTCCAAAATTGTTTAACATCTCATGAATACACCCTCAGTGTGTTCACTTATGGCACAAACTGGGAGGAATGGCTGGCAAGCCACAGGGTTGTGCTGTTATTCAGAGTGACCTCAAAAGGCTCGAGAAATGGGCTGACAGGAAGCTAATGGAGTTCAACAAGTATGTGCTAAGACATGCACAGGCAAGGAACAGCTCCAGGTACAAGTACATGCTGGGGGCCACCCTGCAGGAAAACAGTTTTGTGGAAAAGGACCTGGGGGTCCTGGAGGAAACAAAGTTGAACACGAGCCAGCAATGTGCCCTTGCAGCACAGGCAGATAATGGTATCTTGGGCTGAATTAGACAAGGTATTGCCAGCAGGTCAAGAGAGGTGATTACTCCCTTCTACTTGGTACTGGTGTGGCCACACGTGGAATACTGTGTCCAGTTCTGGGCGCCACAGTAAAAGAGGTATGAAGATACTGCTGTCAAAAGTTCATGGCAGCCATATGTCCATAAGGTGATACACATAGCATAAAAAGATAATACTGCATGAAAAGCCATTATTTGACTCTTCAGGGACATCAAATAAGGATATAGAACCGAGGTTTCATTTTTCCATCATCTGCATATAACTTCCTGTATTTGAGAGGAATAGGGTACAAAGTAGAGATATTTCAAGTACTGGTGACAGGTAATGGTCTCTCTGATGGTCCTCTACTTCCTGGGAATAGATGGGACTTGGCAGACAAACAAAAATCCAACACTTACACAGGGAGAAACCCCAGCTACCCTACCTTAAATTAGGAACATCACTGCTTTCCAGCCAGTTACAAAACTGGGACATAAGGAGCTTTAGGATTCTATCCGGTATTCATCTTAAATAGAATTTCTGTTGGGTCAAAAGGCATAATGCTGATGTGTCTGATACCACTGAAATTCTTTCTCTCAACTAGCAATGATCAGGTACTACATTTCTGAAAGCGACATCTGGATAACAATATCAATAGATTTGGTGGACTCTTGGTTCTACAGTTACACATGTCATCTAAACCACTCATTTTTTTCTGTCTAAGCAAACAAGCAAGCAGACTATGTAGAATGATAAATCTCAGCCCTGGTGCTATTTATCTGGGATTCCCAGACCAGATATTAGAAGAAATGGTTGGTTGTTTCATGACAAGATCCAACAGCTTAATGTCAGCTGAATGATTAGAATATCTTTGTTGATCGTTAAGCAGTTTTTGAACATGATGGAATATAGTGAATAATCTCCAACATTGCTTTTACTTGTAAAATTCCTGTAATGAGTCAATAAACATTCATCTGAAAAGGAGTAGGGGATACATTAGAACTCCAGCTAGGCATTTCTTAAAATAAACAGAAACTACACTATGAAAGATTAGATTTACACTGGGGGTGCAAAGAAACACATACATCCAGTTTTGTTCTTTGCATCCAGTATTTGTCTAATTCAAGTCACTGGATCTGCTCATCTGCTCTTTACCTTATCCAGCTCTCACCTTAAGCAGCCTCTGTGATTTATCTCCTGGGTCTCCATTTGTTTCTTGGACCTGACAGTGTGAAAATACAGCAATGTTACTCCATGAAAGATCTTTCATACAAAATGTATCTCTAAGCAGCACTCAGAATTAAACATTCCATTGCAATACAGAAGATGCTTTGCTGCAGATTTAATCTGAAAAGCAGTAAGAAAACCTGTATGTGGAACCTGCAAGTTTACTGTGTCTTGCTATATGTATTAAAAGCTCCCAATTTTCCAATAAAAGTGCACATTATTCCCTGATAAAACTAGTCCTGCTAAATGCATCTGAAAACTAGCTTGAAAAATGCACTGAACTGTCTTTCCATATACATGAAACACACCTGCAGTACCAAATGAAAGAAACAGAAGTAATGGGGATCTGGTATGGTTCTTTACACATCTGCAAGCTAGGATCCTCTGTTAAAGGAAGAAAAAGTTATTTTGATCAAAAATAAAGATAATAGACCAGGTCCTGTCAGCTGTCAGAGCTTGACACAGTCAAAAAAGCAACATAGCACACTTCATGGACCCTAGTTCCAGAGCAAATCAATGTCAGTTCTCTACCCAACACAGCCTACTGAAGCAATGAATTGAGCATTGTCTACACTCTCAAATGCAGGTAAAAAAACCCATGGTGTACATTAGTACTTTTCCTTCTTTCACTAAGAACTTGGAACCATATTCTATGGTCCCTGAAAATTACTCCCCAACTATCATATCCCTAATAGCAGCTATAACTCTATTAATGTATCTTACTTAACATCATATATTCATTATTAAAAGATTAACACCTACTTAATGATGCCAATTATCTTTTATACTTTCTTTTATGATTCCTCAAATACTTGAGCCTTTTTTAAATGTCTACAAAATCTTTCCTGAACATTTTTTCTTCTTTATTATGCCACATAAATCTTCACTTGAATTTAGCCACTAATTCTTATGTAGTTTAATACATCCTTTTCACCTCTTGAACTTCCCTCCCTGCAACACCCATCTTTTTTTTGTACTTAGAATTGCCCTTTGTAATAGGGAACACACCTCTGTTCAGAGTTTATCTTCTTCAGTAACATGATGACAAACATTAAAAGGAAAATGAGAAACTGCAGATTCTGTAGGAAATAGATGATTGAAACTTCTCTAGTATTTTTCAATATACTAGAAAGTTGGCATCTGGTTAAAACAAAAATCAGTGAAATGTATAAGCTGAATATAACATAATTTCATATCAGAGGGTTAAATAACATCATTACTACAACAACAAAAGAGAATGTAGTTTGTTTAATCATATTGTTTTGTGCTGTGAGGTACCATATTTTGCTAATTCCTTCCCAGAAAAAGTGGCAGGATTTCATTTTTCGAGCTCCCTGTTAATACCCATTTCAAGAATGTTTGATTTAATCAAAGGCTAAAGATTCTTTTGTGGAGACTGCATGTCTCTCCAAGCTGATTACAGTCACATTTTGACTTAGACAAACTCATGCTCAATTGCTCTGCACCTTTTGTATCTAGTGTTCTTACATGAACAAGGTACAAAGTTAGAAAATAAACCTGGTTACGTTTTAAATCTCTGCAAGGAGAGTGCAAATAAACGCATAGAGAAGTCACAGACCCATTGTATCAGGAAGCAGCATTATACCCTGAGTTGCAGAAGATACTACTTGAGTGCCAGTGACTAATATTTCATAGGCGATACTTCTCTATGTAAAATCACATCAGCGCATTCACAGAGCTGCAATATAGATGAACAGTTTGGGCTGTCACTTCTTCAAATGCTATAAACTCCCACTATTGGTTTCAGAATTTCACAGGCTGACAGCTTTTCCTGTGTCACTAATGGGCACGGAGCCTCTGGGATAATTATTCATTTCATGCAGGCTCTTTCTATTCCTGTAATAAAGATATTAAAAAACAAACATTGGCTGCAAAACCACTTCATGTAAAAAAATCACAGTCCTTGCCTTCACCCAGAAGCAACAACAAGCAGATGGTGACCTCAGTATTAATGGCTCATAGCAGGCAAAATTCCCATTGGCACAGAAGGGTCTGTGACACTGTAAAGAGCACAAGGCATTTCATCAAGCCAGTGCTGAGCACCATAACAGTGTCCTTCCCTTGATGCTTAGGGGAAATTCATCAGCCCAGGACAGTGGTATAGATGTAACACCCTTGTGTTTCCCAGTTCATGATCCCATTTCTCTATTCTTTGTTTCAGTGTCTGAATGTGGGCAAGCCTCCTTTTCTGCACACAAATCACACAAACTTAGAGCCTCAACAAATGCTAAGCAGCAAGAACATTCTAAGGCTGTGGCTGAACCGATCTACTTTACACCAGTATTTCACCCAAAAGCAAACTGAGAACTGTGGATTTGACACTACAGTCCAATACTGAGAAACACAAGAACCAATAAGAATTAAGTACTACATTAACAATGGATACAAACATAAGCAACACACTTTTGGAAATGAACCTCAGCAACTGCAATTGCTGTTAATAAGTTAACACTGACAGGACCACCTCACCTACCTACTGACATGTCAAGGAAAGGAACAAAAATGCTGTCCTCCTGCTTCTTCATTCTTCAGCTTTGAATAACAGCTATTCAATATTCAAATATTATAAGCCTCTTTTCCTTCCTCTTTTAAATGTCATAATATCAGTAATACAATGCAAAAACGGTAATGTGCTTCTGAATTTAATTTGTGGTGCTGGTGTTGCACAAACATTGTGACTAAGAGACTACAAAGGATGAAAAGGGAATTTTACTTCAGTCAAACCTAATTTCATTCTCTCACAGTCTTTCTCTTATGGATTTAACTCATTCATTCTTTTTATGATCATTCTTTCCTATCCATACATTCACAAGCCCAAAGCAGTCAGGCCATGATGAACAAGGACAAGTGACTATATACACATTGCTACAGCTCAGGGGTAGCAAATGATTCGAAAGGAGTCAGGGTTGGACAGATAACTCCCGCTGCACTTCTTGATTTGTTAGTAATCAGAGATGGCACTGTTTATGCTGATGCGGTCCCCAAGCACTAGAGACAGATGCTCTGAACACTTGTAGTTCCGAGATCACCTGCCAGCAAAAGAATAGAGATATCATTTGCTGGACATGGCAAGTGCACCTGCTGATCAGATGCACTTCTGCATAACAAGTGACTTCACCACATTCCCCAAAGCCCTAAGTAATGTCATGATCTAAAAAACTCCTATTAATTTTTCATGAAGATTTTCTCACTTGGGTGTGATTGTGAAGTCTGTGAATGCTACAAGTGGGTGGGAGAAAACCCAGAGCTGAGCAGCAAGAATTGGAATGAGTGTGGAAAGAAATCCATCTTACTCCTAAGCAACAATATAAATACTTCTTTAGTCCCACATATGGCTAAGAAATCTACCCTCAAGACACTAGATTCTATTTCCTCTCACAATCCACATATCCTAGCAGATTTTGTGAAGCACGGGAAGAATCCCACTGCCCACAGCTGGTCAAAGTCAACTATATTTCTTAGGTTTCTTTCCACTTGCACCATAAAAAACGGAACTGCATATTTCAAACAAGCTGAGTCACCAAACTCTTTACAGACGTAAGCACATAAGCAGAAAATTAGCTAAGAAAAATACAGAGGCCATAAAAGGAAAAAAAATTGCATTTTCTGTAAAAGTTGTTGAAAGCTGACACAGCATCAGTGTAGAAGGAAGCACCAAGACAGCAGAAGCTGCACAGCAAAGCTTTCACTATCAAGAATTTATTGCTAGCTCCACCATCATGCCAAACCAAACAGAAAGCCACACCAATGGTCAGCTGAGGGTGGACTTTACACACAGGAACCATAAAAATAGTAAATTCCCAGAAATGATTGATTTGTAGGAAATTAGCACTGGTTAGAAATTTGATGTGGACCTGCCTAGACCTTCTTCTATGGAAAGATAACATAATAAGACAAAAGGCTTTTATACCGAAGAAGGGACGGGTTATATAAAAAAACCTAAGTAACTCAGCTTTTAGGTTGCAAAAAATTCAAAGTGACCACATCAGACAGAATGAAAACAAAACAGTTTCATAAACAACTCTCCCCTCTGCTCATTGTGTCCTCAGAGACAGATCCTTGCTTATAGGCATAGCTTTGGATAGCTCAGTGGCTTTCTGAACTCCATTGAACCTGCCCATCTCCTCTGATCCCGAGGAAGTTCACCCATTTACCTCTGGGTCCTGCTGACCACTCCTCTGAGCAGTCCCTGTCCCTGTGGGCTGCAGCAACCCAGGCTGCACCGTGACTCTCCTCCTGCCAGCCCCGGAACCATGTCCCCCAAAGAGGCCTCGCAGTTCCCCAAAGCTGCACCCACCCACTGCTGTCCTTTCCAAGGGCTCTCCTTTTCCAGCTACTTCTTGAAAGGACACAGCATGCAACTGAGAACACGCACACAAAACAAATACCATCTGTCACATTGGGGAATTTTAATTTGTGTATGCATTGACCTGAGACAAGCTCTGTAGGCAAGAACTGAACTACATGCAATCTCTCTGGCTGAGCTGAGAGGAACAGTAATAAATTTGCTTCCTCTAAGCTACTTTCTTCAGATCTCCTAATAAATACAAGAAGAAAACAGCTTCTGCAGACCATATATTCTACAATGGGGTGAATTATATTTGGAGCAAGCAGGCCACACAGACTGACGGAAGCACCTGGGGCAAGATATCCCTAACCATTCCCTCTTACATAGGTGAAATTACACCACATTTAATACTAAAAATACCAGTCATCAATTCCACATTGGTCACACAATGGATACGGATGGATATCACAATATACTGCGCTGATCATGCCACAGGCACACATCTAATGGTACACTGAATGTTTCCCTATGTAGTGGCTTGATAAGCAGCCTTTTCACATAGCCAAATCAGCCCACATCATCTGAACTGCAGCTGTAGGATGGCTGTCACATCACCCATAGGTTGTGTGATAGTGATGGGAGGAGTAAAGGTTACTGAGGAACAGGATGACAAGCAATAGACTGCCAGCACAAGTTACCTCACCTATAGGCCATTGACTTTAGTGTTCTGAGGGGCCCTCGAGAAGGAGACTGATGGGAGCAAGCCAGATTAATTGTTCTGGTATGACAGGTTTGATCTGCATGATGGAAGCTTCGCACCTTCCCTACAGTGAGAATGAATGTGCTATGATTCAGTCAGAATTCCCTATACCATATTCAATCACAACTGTTCCCCATTAAGTGATGAATTCAATAGGGGCAGCAATGTGAGGAAAAAGCCCAGTTGCACCAAATCATTGACAATCCTGAAAAGAAAGTTGAAAAAAGAAAAGATTTAGGAGTCAGACTCTTATAGGCCTGGCAGGAAACCTGTAATAAATTTCCTGTGCCTAAGGAATGAAAGATGCCAACTTTTCTGGAGAACTGGGATAAGAAATCCAGTTCTTTTTTGGAAGCTGTAGCTGGGGATACACTTAAATAGTTCTTAAATTAGAAGATTAAAACTTTGGCACACTCTACTCCAGCCTCTGGGCGATGATGACCTACTACTTCATCTTAAATCCTTCCAAATTCAGGCCAAAACAGATGATCCTTGTAGGTCCCTTCCAACTGAAATCTTCTCTTGCCTTCTCCTGTCTGTATCTAAGGTTGCACAAGTTTGAATCTGTTTCAAGATAAAATCTCCCCTTTTTTTAGGGAGCCATACCCTGATTTCATACTAAAGAACTGAATTATAAAGGGATGGCAACTTCCATTATCTGTGAAATTTCTGACCCCTGGCATGTCATTAGCAAACTAGGCATTTTTACTGCAATCAAATCTTTTTCAACATCCATTGGCACTGGGGTCTTCTTCCACTTTAAAATTAGAAAAAAAAAAAAAAAAAACAACAGGTGGATGACAAGAATAATGCAGGAAAATTCCAGAGAGGTTCACAAAAAATTGGAACCTCAGTAGAAAAGGCCATTTAAAAATGTTGGCAAAGTAATAGTTCCAGCAAATGATCGGCAAATCTGGAGAATACGGAAACTGCTGGCACCATTTACTTTGTGCTTTAAAATGCAGATGTGGAAATATGCCAATAATGTAGATGCAAAGAGAAACTGTAGCTTGAATTGTGAAAGGATCTTAGTCGTCATTTCTTCCTAGAGTCTCTACTGAGACAGTTGTCGATGACAGTGCTTTGTTCCAGTTAGAGGGTTTTTTGCAATATGACTTGTGTAGCAGGACAGAGGTTGTAACTCTCCTCAGACCGTTCTATATGGAATACTCAACAAGCCATCAAACCTGTAAGATGGAGGAAATAAGGATCAGATCTCTAACCAGTGGATTTAGAGGTAAATTTCTCATAGTTGTCACTCTCACACTTTAAAACTGCCATAAGATACTCTGAGGATTTTCATTAACTATGCAGCAGAGACGTTTCATCAGGTATCTCTCTACAAATTTTTCTATTTAGAAGTCTGTTCACTGCTATCACCTGATAATCACTACATAAATTAGACTGAGACCTGGATAGCTACTGCCATTCCTGTTATAGTAACAACCCTATAAACACAGAAGTAGTAGACAGACATCAGCTGATAGTTAGTCAAAATATTTCCAACACCAGCTACCAGAGATAAAGCTTCTGCCTCAGACAAACCTTTTGCCATGACAGCCAGATGATGCTACTGAGACTGCCTGTACCATGCAGCAGCACTCAAGATATCTGATTTTGATAGTCTGACAAGCAGCACCAGAGGTATCTTTCTTCACTGTGGATTGTGACCAGTTCAATGCAGACAATAAGTAGGAGAGATGTAAAAGGACCCTTCCATCAACAGCAGAACTAAGAGGAGCTGAGTAAATTCAAGAAGGGAAAACAGTGCTTCTCTGGGACAGAAATTTATGTTTCACAGCATTTTACCAGAGACACCTCTGAAAAGCTGAGAAATAAGCAATACTGAAAGCTGCAATTCTCTCAGCCTTCTTTTCTTCCTTTGAAATTGAATGTATTATGATACAATCAACCACAGCAGAGGAGGTGTTTTACTAGCATACCTCTTCAAACAAGCATAGCTTTATTATTTGAGAGCTCAGAAAAGAGGTGAGAGATGTATCCATTTTGATCAAGATATGCTATGTGTCAATTTTGTAATTAATTGCAATTTTGTCTAATAACCTTTTTGTCTCGAGCTAAGCAGCTGTGAAAATGGAGTTACAATACTCTACAGCAAACCAAGTGCCTCCTCTTTGAGATGCACGTAATTGGCATGTCAGGTGACAATGTGACAGCTATATTGATACTAGAGCCAGAAGTGGTACAAGCGTCCCTGCAGCTAAAACTGCTTTTCTCTTGTTACCCTTTATATTGAACAGGAAGTCAAAGAAAGTGTAAGACTGTGCTTCTGGCAATGAAAAATTATAGACTCATTCAGCAATTTCTTAAAACTCCAGCAAATTGTCAGTACAGAAATCTGGCAGGTGGCTTGGCTATCCAGCTCTCATTAATCTGCCCTCTGGCATGTGTCAGTGCTCTGAGAGAATTTTGTATTATGCTTTAATAAAGCCTTTCAAGACGTATTGAATGCGTAAGTAATTTTTCATGGAAGGACATTCGTGTGGTAGTCTGCAGATAAGGGCTAATTATTTTTCTCTTGACCATTTTTTAAAGAATATCTGGCTTCAACAATGCAAGAGTAATATTTTGTCAGCACTCAAGACTCCTGTTGTTAGATTAGTTCGATGTTTAGAGGACAGTAAACAGTACATACAATTCCACTTAGAAATTCAAATCAACCAACTCCTCTAAGTCATCATTCATCTACAAATTCCAAAGTATTAATGAACAAGAAACAGGGTTGAATTAGATAGAAGCAGCAGCTAGCTCCCTCAATTGAAACTCCAAAGAATATATTCAGGGTAATGTTACTTCTTATTTCCACAGCTACTTTTCTACTAAACAGTTAATCAGCATTTCAAAACAGTACAATATCACTGAGAAGAAGGAAATGGGAAGAGGACTATATCCCCAGTACCTCCATGTGGGTGCATACGGTATTTTTAGCCCAATTTTGGACTTTCCTAAGTCTAATGTAACATCTATTTTTGTCCTCTTTCCATATCATTAACTTGGTCCTGTTAGAAGAATACTAATGGCATTGTTTAGAAGTGTTCCACTTCCATGATTTTCCTTATTAGAATCACTGCCCTCTGCAGAATTATTGGTGTGATTCTAATTAGTTTGCAGCGCCTTCAATTAGAGAATCCAGAGTTGCTCCAGTTAAAACAAATTCTGGATCCACCACTTTAAAGATTAATAAAGCCTCAGTATTCTGACTGTTCATTTCCAATATGAATTACATTTTATATGGAGAAAGGAGAAGTGTGAAGTCACAAAAACTGTGCCAATTCAAATGCCTATGGCACACACAAATGAAGTGCCAGTTAAATAGGTTTGATAAATTCCAGTATTTCAGAAAGGTCATCTATTTTGTTTCTGCTGTGCATGGGCAGTTTGCCTGGCTTATTTAGTAGAGAAAAAGCAGGTCATATTTTACAGAGTGAGAATCATCCAAAGAAAGGAATAACCATTTAGCACATCTGCCAAGCAGAAACACCAGAAGGAAACATTTTCATGATCTATTTCATACACTTCTCTGCAATTATATTTTCTTTAACAGGTGCACTGCAAGACAAAAGCATTCTGTCAATTCACTGTAGATGAAAATCAATAGATCAAGTACACCACAAATTCTCTTCTGCTTGCTTTGTAGATTTTAAGGAGCTATATAGCTACATCTGAGTTCTTGCTGCCTCCCTTTCAAACATGTTTTGCCATTCTTCATCTATGAATCTTTGAACAAATTTTATGCTTACTCAACACAAGCACATCAGGCTAGACCATGACTGTCAGAAGGTTTATTGTGCAGAACTGTGTCCTTTAAACTTCACCACAGCTAAACGAAACAGTACATACCCTACCCATGCCACATACCTCTGCCCTTCAGGCAGACGTATCCTAGAAACTACAACTGGTTACTACATCTGTCTTCCTTTTCCGTATTCCTTATGATGGAATCTTTGAAGAACTGATTTCTGGATTCTTTTATAGATTTCTCTACTTTTTCCTTTATGAGAGATTTAAGGCGTGCGGGATAGTGGCTTTCTTCTTTCGTTTTTAACATATGATCCTCAGACTGAATCAAGTGAACACTGTACAGTAAAAAGAAGTTTCAAAAGGCACTTACTTTCCCATTTCTAATTTCCCATTACTGTTAGCAAGCACTTCATCCTACTCAATACTGTAAAATTGGTACTACTGGTTGATAGTTTGAGCAAGCAGAACTTAGCTATACCTCAAAGGATTTGTTTATCAATGAGATATTCAAACTAAGTAACATTTAAGCAACTACAAAACCATTTGAGACAGTGCTTACTCTTGTAGCTTCACAGGTTCCTCCTCATTCACATCTCATACCATGCCCAGCATGTCTGTCTCAGTTCCATCATTTTAGACTTCCTCTTGGTACAGGGTATACTCACCCTATCTGAACTTTCCTGAGAAAAATGTGGTCAAGTGTTCTCTTTTATGTACAAATGTGCCCTGAAAACTCCACAGAAAAAGAGCTCTGAAAAAATTTACACATTCCCCTGATTTTAGATGACTTGAGAAATTCTTCTCTACATATCTTGTAACTGTTGATTTGACATAAAATCTAACTTTAGGTGAATATGTGAATTATAAATATTAATGCTCTCCTAATCTCACATAAAGAGCACTAAAAGCCCCATAGAATAGCTCCTTTTAGTGTGACATTAGTAACAGTAGCCAAAAGATGTACTTGATCTTTGCCCTGTCAACTGATGCTCTTTCAGACATGTATTCATTACGCATCCCTGTAACACAGGTCTGAAATTTACAACAGAATTGGAATAAAGGGGTCTGAATAGTTTATGGTGGATAGTGGGGGGGGGATATTTGTCAACTTTCACAGTTGCCTTTAAAAAATAAACTGCCCATCTTGCCTTCTGAATGGAACTGGTTCAGAGATTGTTTGCAAA
This sequence comes from Bolborhynchus lineola, assembly GCA_025448015.1. Classification (NCBI taxonomy): domain Eukaryota; kingdom Metazoa; phylum Chordata; class Aves; order Psittaciformes; family Psittacidae; genus Bolborhynchus; species Bolborhynchus lineola. Next base: position 18,706 of record JAOEHX010033644.1, on the reverse strand, counting down.
CAAGGTGCTTTCATGGACCTTGTTTACAAAAAAGAGGATGTGAAGGCTGAAGGCAGCCTTGCCTGCAGTGAACAAAAAGCAAGGTCACAGCCCTGGAGGTCAGCCTCTTCAGGTATCTGCTTGACACAGTCCCATGGGAAAAGGCCCTGGAGGAAATAGGGGTCCAAGAAAGCTGGTTGATATTCAGGGATCACCTCCTCCAACCTCAAGAGCAGTCCATCCCAATGAGCAGAAAGCCAGGCAAAAAAAATTAATATATGAACAAGAAGCTCCTGGCAAACAAAAAGGAAATATATGGAAGGTGGAAACAGGGATGAGTAACCTGAGAGGAATATAGAAACATTACCCCAAGCATACAGAGGCACAGTCAGGAAAAAAAAAGCCCACCTTGCACTGAACATGGTGAAGTCTTCTACAAGTGCAGAAATAGCAAAAGGGAGACTAGGGAATATGTGGATGCACTGTTTGACGGGGCAGGGCCCCTGGTGACACAGGACGTGGAAAAGACTGAGGTACTGAATGACTTCTTCATCTTTGTCTTTCATAAGACAAGCTGTCAGAAATCCAAGGACTCAGAAACTAGGGAGGAAATCTAGGGCAAGGAATATTTACCCTTGGTGGAAGAGGATCAGGTTAGTCAATACTTAAGCAATCTGTTCCTACATAAGTTCATGGACCCTCATGGGATGAACCAAAAAGTGCTGAGGGATCTGGCTAATGTTGAGGCCACTCTCAGCTATCTTCAAACAATCATGGCAATTGGGAGACGTGCCCATTATTATTATTGTCACATTGTACAATCTCTAATTTTTTAAACTACATGGCTCAGAGAACATTTACATTAAGAACACTGGAAGGGGAAAGATTCAGTAACAAAACCAGGATATCAGTGACTTTTAGGACAATTAACTTGAAGAGGTTAGAAATATTATACTGGCACTACCACACTATGGTGGGTACTTATCAGAGTCTCTCTAAAATCCAGGCTGTTGGAATCAGCATTCTTTCTAACTTTTCTTCAACTCACTCACTGAAAATTCCTAGTTTACTGCAGAAAGAAAAACCTGGACAATTTTGGAACAAGAGCAGAGAAGATGCATCAGGTATAGATAGGTAATGATGTTTATAGCACTGCTGTTCTTTCTACACTTCATTAAATTTTCACATTTATAAGGTCTCATATGGAAGAGGATCAATTCAGATATGGGCAAAACAAACTGGCTTCTGTTTTATAGCTACTACAGATGTTTTACATCCTCTAAAGACTGAAAACAAAGCTGTCACAGTCTAAACAACCTAGATGAAAGCAATATTTGCTCAGAGGTCAGGTATTTATTATGTTAGGGGTACAATAATCAGGGGGATTAAAAGAACAAAGGTTAATATCATGATGCTCAATCTCAAAAATTGCACATTACAGGTATCCAAGAAAAACTAAAATCAGAAGATTAAAAAAGTTTTCTCCTTACATCAATCTGATGCATGAAGCATTCCCATTCTTAGGCTTAGGGTTGGAAAAAGGTCTGTCCACACAGCTGAAAAACACTGCTGGGACTGTTCTATATACACAGACTGACAGAAGAACTGTATTTAATCAGCATTTTAGCTCCCATGCAGGCCTAAGGTGCCTAATCCTATGCATTATCTGATATTATGATTACAAGATTCTTAGCAAAGAAAAGTAAATTATACTTATCTTGACTTAGAGGGATTTACCTTTAAAGGTTTATCTTCATTTCCCACCAGAAGCAACCTTGCTGTCATCTTTGACACTTTAACTGGGATATGCAACAGAAAAAAATCTATTATTATCACAAACAAAGCAGTTAAAAGGACATTCAGAAAAAGAACTTAAGGGAAAATGTGGCTTCACACAACATGTTCCTGTTGATACTAATGAAACCAGGATTTCACCCATTGATACATCAGAAAATTTAGTATCTGCATATGACTTTGCCCGGGATTATTGTGTTTGCTATATGAGAGAATACAAAAGGGGATAACATGGTATCTTGTGGACACAATATGGGACTTTCAGGTATAACTTAAAAATCCCACAGAATTTAACTACTTTATTTTCATTTAACATTTGTAAGCCTCTGATATCCTCAAGTGGAAGATACAAAGAAACACAGTGTGCAATACTGTTTACACAGTGTAAGTATTTGTTGATTATGTGTGCATTGTGCATGATATTGTTATGGTATATGATAATTAATATATTGGATTAAATTTTAATCCAGTGAGGATAACCAAGGGGCAGACTATTCAGCAGATCCTATTAAAAATGTTATTTCTTCAAAATCTGTGTGTGGATAATGTTATAATTGCTGGGAGTTATTCCATTTATCATCATTCCTTCCACAGAAAGTGAGTCTGGGCATTCTTAGTGTATCACTTGTGCCCTGCTGTGACAATTACACCGACTTGATAGGTTTGAACAGTAGAAAAAGAAATTATCCTAAATTGGATTTAACATAAAATACATAAGTCATTGTAGGACCAGCAGCAGTTTATAGAATTCATGTCAGGGAGGCTACCTAACAGTTGTTTATCATTAAACAGTCTCACATGTTCAATTATTATGCCCAATAAGACCAGTGCTCATGCTAAGCATCTTTGCATAGAAATACATACACATAGACCTGTACTTTTAATTTAATTTAGAAAGTAAATACGTTTAAAGTTAGCAGGGTGCTTTTTCTGTTCGTGTTCGGCTTTTTACATGAGGAGAACCAATAGATTACTTTTCTGACAAAAACAAATTTAGGAAACATAATTATGTGACAGTGCTATGTATAATCATATACAGGCACAACCTTTGTAGCTTTTATAACACGTATATACATGCTGAGCTACTGTAGTCCATGTTTTTATTCCTCTCAAACTTCAAGCCACTGCTTCATGCAGCCCTGGCAATGCATATACTTGTGTTCTGACTTAAATTTATAGATCACCTTCACAGAGACTCTGAAAATTAACCTCAAGAATGAAATATCTATCCCTCATCTCTTCCAACTGAAAACAATACACACAGCTTTGCTCCATGGCACACTAATATCCAAGTCCTAGGACTACTGCAGAATGTGTAAGTCAGTTGGGACAAATGACATGATGATCTTCAGAGGCAGGCAGTTAATCTTCAACAGCTCTGTATTAATACCAGTGTATTAGTAAACAATAAGGAATAAAACTCTAAAACAATATATAGCTATTGCTGAGTATAAAACAAAATCAATATAAAATGTATGACTAAAACCCCACTTAAGGAGCTGTTAGCGTACAGCATGAGGCCATTAGTGTACACAGCGTTCTTTGCTTCTGCAGCCCCACTCTTACCCAGTTTCTCTTCTATATAGCTTAGTGGTAGTTCAGTTATGCCCAACCAAGCTGCAGAGACAGCATAGTAGACATAGGTAAAATAAGCATAGCTACATATCAGTGTATGCAAGGGCTAATTGCATGTTTGACTAACTACCCATTCATGTTGCTAACTGTATCAGGAAGTGTTTTCAGTCGACTGACCGACTTGCAAATGTGACTTGTACCATGTCATAACGTACATATTTCAGAATTAACAAAAAAAATAAACAATCCCCAGAAAAGGAGAAAGGTGTGCATCATAGGTATTTATGAAGTTTGTGATTTTGTTTCTACCAAAGTGCATTACAAATGGTGACCTAATCAGCATCATCACAGCATACATCTGTTATAACTTGCCGTTACTCACAATATGCATGATAAACAAAATAAGGGGGAAAAAATCTGTTCTAAACACTGTCCATTTTTAGGGCCATATTGTCCTCCAAAGTTGACAACAGAGCTTGAAGGCTGAATAAGACAATGCTGTGGTATAGCTTCAGGTTATTGTCATAAATGCTTTAGCATTCACATTCTGAGCTGCATAACAGAAAGCAAAAAAAAAAAAAAAAAGACTTTATGCATCAATTATTCAACGTTCACAGCATCTGTGTCAAAATTAGAGGCAAATGTAAATTTGCCTTAATTAGTGCAGAGTATTATATGAAGCCTCTCCATATTTTGTCTTCTCTGCTTAGATTCCAGCAGGCATTTCACACCTGTCTTTCATTAATAGTAGATCCAATATGATCAAGTAAGTAAACATGGGAATCCTGACTTTTTATCCACTGCTTTGCTTTGATTCTCTGTTTCATAAACACTAATACGAGCAAATGAACTTGCAGATAAAAGTACCTAACACCACCACTCATTGGTCTAATCCAGTGACCCCACTTACCTTCTGAGCAGTCTCCAGCCTTTCCAGTCATGGTGTCAGTCTTCTGTGCTTTGTAACTGTGGATTATTAGAAAGGTAGTAAATCAGTATTCACCTATTATTTGACTCCTGCAAGTATTTCAGTCAATGGATTTTTAAATAAATACCATAAAGATGTTGTGATGTATATTTGTCTAATTTTTATGTAGATTTCTGTAATTTAGAACTACCTGCACTTATAATCATCCAAAATTAAGATTCTGATATCTATTTTATCTAATGTCTGAACACTTGCAAATGTTTATAATACTAATTTACCCTATTAATTCATCCCTTTTTTCTTTAAATGCTCACTGACTAGTGTTTCCTTTCTTTCAATTCTCCACATTTCTTTTCCTTGCCTCCAACTTTCTCTATAAACTCAACAGATTTCCCTTAGCATATCTATCTCTTTCTACATTTTCACACTGCTTAGGAAAATATTCTGCGCAGTCTAAAACTGAAAAAGCAGCAAGTAAGTTATACATAGTGGTACCTCTACTAGCTCAGGTGATCACATCTATAGGCTATTTTCCTTTTGGAAAGGAGTAAACCTTCCAACTGAACAGTGACTATTCTTCCTGGAAAAATATGGTTGGTATTTTCCTCATGCTGACTCTTCCTTTAGAATTGGTACTTCAAACACCAATAATAATAAAAATAATAGTAATAATAGTAATAGTCTATTTACATTATTGCTTCTTTATGTTAAATGTTGTATTAAAATAAAACCTTACAGAAAAAAAATCCTCATCAAGCTTTAATCTTTTGCCTTATGTAAAACTCTCATGTCTCGAAAGATGGGCAAATCTTGTATAATGATAATGTGATCATGTAATTAAGAACTGTATTACAGTTAGAGTTTCAAAGGAAAAGAATAACATCCACATGAGCAGCTATGATGGTAGAATAATGTCTAAGAAAATGACTTTAGAATCAAAAAACATTTGCTTTTGAACGAAGGTTTTCATACTCAAGTGGTAGATGGGATAGTGCGTCATGTGCTTGGTCTGGTAGAACAGGAGGAAGCATCTGGATCTTTTTCTCCCCTTCAAGAAGCCTCAGGAAAAATGGACGTATTGTTGGGTCAGATGATCAGTCATGAATCAATCACACTGATTTCAGCACTACTCCTTTCTGCTGTAGCCATTCCTGGAGGTCCTGAATGTTCCCAATACACATTGTTCCATCGCAGGCAGCATGGACCGGTAGTCTTTATATTCAGTAATTTTTGGCAGTTACAAAAATCCCTTTCAGAAATGCAGATGGAGTAAGGGAAATCATAATTTGTAACATCTTCTAATTCAATGAGAATTTGAAAAGATTTACAAAAGACCTGTCTCTAGCTGTAGGTCTTTGACCCCGACAAATTTCAAAGGTTGGTGAAAACAATAAGGTATTAAAGCTTTGAGGAAAAAAACCCCAATGTACTACAAAAATCTTACATAATGGAAAATGTCAGGCAATCTGAAGAGAGGGTTTGCTATCAGCTCTCCTTATGATTCCACATTTTTTACTTCTTTCCTTTCATAACTAAATTAGGAGTTCAGTGTTCATTTTTACTTTCTCGCTAATGAGGTCCATTCTTTTTGAGCAGTTAAAAAAACAGAAAGTCCTTTAGAGGCCTTATCAGAATATCTCTGAGCATACATACTAGCTTACAGTATGGAGAGAAAGAACTCGGGCTTTTTGATCTGACAGTTAAACATGCAATTGGTGCAATAAATATGCTTTTGGTCATTATAACTGCAACAAAATTCTCTCTATTCTGAAACTGGGTTTTATACTTTTCAATAGGGTTTATATGAGGTTTCTTTGAAAGAGCTGAAAGCTTTTCAAAGCATTGGTATATTTTTGTTGCCTGTGTACTGAGTTCCCACAGCCCTGAAGGCGAGCTTACAATGGTAAAAAAGATTTAAAAAGCCTATACTCAGTGAGCACTATGAACATGCATGGGTATCACACAAAGCCTTTTCCATTTCCATTCAGAAATCTCACAAATGCCATTATCACCATTTTTTAATATGTTACTTTAGTTATCCATCAAAAACGTCATTCTGTGTTTTCTACTTATACTTCCGGGCAATTGCTCTGGCTCCTATTACAAGAATACACAGGTATATCTGAAGTTTTTCAAATTAAATCACAAGTCATATGTGTAAGTGAAAATGACATAAACACTAAAATGCACGCTAGAGAGCTCTCTATTTCTTTTGCATGATTAGTTTTAGCTGAAAGCAGACAGGGAGAAGATAGTTAGCACTGGAACATTTACTCTGACTAAAATAGTGAGATGAGTGCATATGTTAATATTGAAGAAGCAAACTTTGTGGAGTGGAAGGGAACAGCAGCTCCATGAGTGTATGTAGAAGTTCCAGCTTTAGATAATGACTCAAGAGCTTAGGATTTCTGGCACAGGGAGGCAAAAAAAAAAAAAAAAAAAAATGCTATAAGAGATGTCAGAACTGCTTAAATCTCTTCTCTCTGATACATTATGTTCAGTACAAAAGGAAATTTAGGGCAATACTGTCATGGTCAGGGATATCAATAAGTGTAGAAACCACTGCAGATCCACAGAGTAAGTAAGCTCACCAGCTGCATCATTCAGCTAAACTCAGAAGCAGCCTAAGGTATACTACATAGAGTTAACGTGTGATCACACTACACAAATCTGGCTATATACAATTCTTTTGGTTGACGGATGTCTTTCCATGACCATGGATAGAGACTATAATTTTTACTATGTAGCTATTTTTCAGGACTATACTGGGGATTGTAGTATGCAAGCCTTCATCAGTGACAAGTGCTTTTAGGCTGGCTAGCATCAAAGGAGCTTTAACAGTGAGGTAAATCTCCTAAATGACCTTTTGTGAAACACAATGGATCACAAAGAGCTGCTATGCTTACAGAGCAGGAGAAGCTACCACTGACTTTGTTCTCAACAACTGTCCTATGATGATTCAGCAACTTTTCCAGCCTGTTTTTGAAGATCTTCCAGGTTGTTAAGAGCTTTCTTACACCTGCACAGGCAGGTGTCATTGTGTGTCTCTTGGTTAGCAAAGATACCCTTTTTGCTTTAAAATACCCATGCTGGTTTTTTCCTTGCATAATTAAAACACTGAGTAGGTTGTTTTCCTTAAGGTTAACTTACAGTTTTATCTGCAATTGTATTTATGACAAGTAACTATAGAAAAAAGTCTTTTTCTCTAATTTCCAGTGTATAACCAGCCTCATATAACAGTCTCAATGACTAAAGTAACATCTTGATGCTCTTTATTATTACCAGTTTTGCAAAGAGAGTTTTTAAGAGAAAAAAAAAAACCAAACCCTATTGAGGTGTAAACAAGATGGGAATATTTAAAAATCTTTTTCAAATTATGCTACTTAATGCATCACTAACATCAACAGAGTTAGCACACACATCTTTCTTACTGAAACTAATTCATCAGACAGAAGGAGCTGTACTCACCCTCAAAATGGTTTCATCATTTATTCACAAATAGACACAACTTAACACAGACACATTGGAAAATAAACACGGAATTCTGCATTGCTATTTCTAAATGTAGTAAGAGAAAATACAAGAGCATTTAGATTCGTAGACAGACTCTTGAATACTTGAGATTGGAAGGGAACTCTCAAGACCACCTAGTCCAATCCCTTAGCTCAAAGCAAGTTGCTCACAGCCATGTCCAGACAGGTTATTAATATCTCCGAGGATGGAGACTCCACAACCTCTCTGGGAAACCTGTTCCAGTGTTTGATCACTCTCACTGTAAACAAGCTGCTTCTTATGTTCAAATGCAGTTTCCTGTGTTTCAATTGCTCTCCACTGCCTCCTCCTATCACTGGACACCACTGAGAGTTGTTTTTTCTCTCCCCACCACCTATTTACACACATTGATAGGATCCCCTCTGAGTCTTCTCTAGGACAAACAATACCAGCTCATTCAGCACGGCAGATTTCTTAATCCCTTAATCATCTCTGTGGCCTTTCCTGGACTCACTCCAAGTCTATGTTTTTCTTGCACTGCTGAGCCGAGAACTGAATGCAGTACTGCAGATGTAGCTTCACCAGCACTAAGTATAAGAGTATAATCACTTTTCTTGAGCTCCTAGGAATGCTTTTCTTAATGCAGCTGAGGATGCTTTTGGCGTTTGTTGCTGCATGACCTGATTTATATTCAGCTGCTTGTCCACCAGGAACCCCTGGTCTTTTACTGCTAAGCTCTTTTCCAGACAGTTGGTCCCCAGCACTGCTCTGGTGCATGGGGCTGCTCATCCACATGTGCAGGACTTGGCATTTCCCTTTGTTGAATGCCATAAGGTTCCTGTCAGCCCATTTCTCCAGCCTTTGAATAGCAGCACAACCATCTGGTTTGTCAGCCCCTCCTCTCAGTTTTATATCACTTGCAAACTGGAGTTCACTCTGCTCCCATCATCCAAGTCATCAGTGAATCTGCTAAACAGTATTGGTCCTACTATCGGCCCTTGGGTACACCACCAGTGACTGGCCTCTAACTGGACTTCATGTCGCTGATAAAAAACCTTTGAGCTCAGACATTCAGCTAATTCTCAGTCTACTACACTGTCCATTTCTTTATTCATAAATTCATAGGTGTGTCAAGAGTATGCAATCAGAATGTGTCAAAAGCCTTACTAAGATCAAGATAAACAACATTCACAGCTCTTCTATCATCTACTGAGCCAGTAACCTTTCACAAAAGGCTGTCAGATGGGTTAAGCAAGATGGGTCAAGTATGACATTCCTTTCAAAAATGCATACTATGTCAAATCACCTTGTTTCTTTAATATGTTTAGAAATGGTTTCCTTGATTATTTGCTCCACGGCTTTGAAGGGACTGATGTAAGGCTGATGGGTCTGTAGCTCCTAGAATTTTCTTTCTTGTCTTTATTGTAGATAAGACTGACCCTTGCTTTCCTCTAGTCCTTAGGAACCTTCCCAAACACAGTGACCATCCAAAACCAATTAGGAGTGACCTTGCAATGACACCAGGCAACACCATCAGCACTTGCTGAGTCAACTTCAGTCATGGATTTGTGTATGCCCTGTTTGTTTAACTCCTCCCTAACCTAAACATCCTCTGCCAAAGGCAAGTATTCTTTGCCCAAACCTTTCCCACTGGTCTCAGAGGCTGGTGAGAGAGCTTAGTCTCAGAGAGCATATTTTCATTTTAAACTCAAGAAGATGTGATTTTGTTGATCTTGTCAAAGATGAATGTAGATACCAATACTCACAGTAGCTTTCTGAATTAACCTTGAATGGGGACTTTGCTAATCCTGTCTTTTTTATGCCAGATTCATCTGAATGATGAATACAAAACTCAAAAGCTGAACACATGCTCATCACAATACCATTTGAGGGGATGGGAATAAAGTAGGAAAATTGACTGGCATTAATGTTTCTTCTGGACTGAGGAGATTATGGTCAGGAATTAAACCCTCAGTGTTTAATAATGCAGAAAGCATTTTCAGGCTCAAATTACATTACCTCAGAGGACTCTCCACTTAAGTTATGGAGAAGAGTATCACTAAAAGAAGAATTTTGCCCTTGTCAGAAAAGTACCATAGCACTGTTCTGCAAGAAAGTTGTACAGCTTAAATAAAACTTAAATAAGAATTTAAAACCTTGAGAAAAATAAAGAATGTGTCAGAAGTCAGATCTCTTCTGCACTGGCAAAGCGGAATATAGCTTTGCCTGAAAAATTTATCTATATATATTCCTTCTATAGGGTGTTCTGTTCTTCAGCAGAAATTGTTTCCATGCTCTCAGAATAACCATAATTAACGTTATTCAAATAGCAAGCATCTGAGCAATTAGAATAAGGGATAACGGAGCAAGATGGAAAGTTTTGTCTTACAAGGGATCCAACACCAAGGCATAACAGGTCCAAGATGATAGTTGATAAACAAAAAGAAAAGTTTTTATTCACCCCTCATAATTGGAAGAGTCACAGGAGAATGAAGTACAAACATGGAGAAAGTTTCTACTCAATCCAAAATAAAATATCCATTAAACAGCCTTAAGTTCTCCCTCAGAATTTGTATTTTGAGAGAGACAGTTGTCACAAGTACGCAGACTTGAGAAGCTTCCTGGTTTTCAATCAGAACACTGACTTGGGATCTCTTCAGAGGACACAATGCTTGTTGCTTGCAAAGGTCATCCGCTAAGATGTCATTTTTCTGTCCAGGAAAAAAAAGCAAACAAAAGCCTCCCCCATGGTTATGATATGTTAATTAACCTATCATTTCTAGAATATAATCGCTTGCCAGCAGAAAAGGCTGACATTGTGAACTGACTTCAGTAAGACTCCCCATTCCAGATGATAAGTATCTTTAATTATCACTCAAGCACTATTAGGTAGCCCTATTTGGGTAGTCCTAACAGCTTTCATTAGGTTTGATAGCCATCAGTTTCAAAAGTATTTTAAATCAATCTTAGTTTTCAAGGCATTCTCAAAAGAGGAACTAGCCAGCTTTTCAATGCAGAGTCAGCTAAACCATAATTTTTTTCAAGTGCATCTACAATTGGGACTTCAGCATCATGTAGGTATGCTTTATCAAGAGTTAAATTGAATGCAGGTTTAATTATGCTATGATGAGTTTCACTTCACTGTTGCTATATCACTGCTGCTAACCTCAGTGGTGTGTTAAAGCTATCTGAAGTACATCCAACTAAATTCCCCTGGAGTACAGGCAGCAGACCATTGAGATACTGACATACATGATGACCAGGACTTTCCTATAGCGTTACCATCTTCCAGCACTTCTGGACTAAGGCACAATTAAAGCAAAACTCAATTATTTTATAATTACCTTGCAATAATGATTATGTTTTCTTTTTCTCTGAACATCTGTCATGAAATGCTTTCATCTTCACTGAACATTAAACACCCGCTTCTCTGAGCTGTGATGCTGTGGGGAATCATTCTCCAACAGGGGTTTAATAGGTACTGATACAGGAATGAGGATCTGTGCCTTTAATTAGCAAGGAAAAATGTAACACAAAAAACCATCCATCACCTCTTGGAAGATGAAACCTAAACGTAAGTTCTCTTTCAAACCAAATGAGATGAGCCACTTGAAGCCATTTCAAAATAGGGACCAAGAACCAATGACAAGGTGTTTTTATCTGATAGAAAGTACAGTGCCATTAATTTCAGGTTTCAGAATCCTTCCTCCTCTTTTTTGACACATTTGATTTTCTATGAAATCAGGATACAAATATATCTGAACAGTTAAAATGCTTTCTGGGTTTTTTTTTTTGGCCATTATTTGAGATGCGCAATTCAGTCCAGATTTCCGATTCTCATTTCTAATATATAAATACTACCTCATTTTTACAATATAATATCAACTATTTGGATTGGAGATAGATTAAGTGCACATGACTAAACTTAGATAATATTTAGTGTAATGAAAATGTTGTACAACTATTAATGTCGATAAATGGTGACACAGTATGAACTCAAACATGAGTTTCTCATGTTTCACATATTTTAGAGCTTGTATTACTCACTGGCAGGTTGCAAAATGAGTGAAGTCCTGCCTCTGCTCTAATCTAAATGGTGTCAAGGCAAAGGCAAACAGAGATCACCACCTGATGACATTTTTATTAGTAACACTCAGGTCAGTTCGTATTAGCCTCTGTTCAGAATATTTATGGTCAAATTAGGCTCATTTCCCAGCTGTTATAGTCTTATCAGTGTCAATTTCTAGAGACCAACATGGTTTCTGAAAATAGGGAATGAAGAGAGAACCACAGTATGCATTAATGATAATGTAGTTGAATAAATGATACTGGAAAAGTGGTGAATCATTTTGAATGTGAGAGACTGTGATAAATTCAGTAAAGAAATTAGCAAGCTGCAATAGACAGTTAATACCCCACCTGCAGAACATATAAAGAGAGGTTAAATGCCATAAATCTCAATTTATTTTAGACATTTTATTCACTCAATATTAACAGCTTGCTTCAGCCCTATTTACTTAGTCACCAGAGTGCTATGCACACTGTCTCTGTGCTTAAAGGTAGGGATGGTTAAGCGACTGACCCCTCTGTCTCCCTCCTGCTCCTGTATCTGCTTCCTTCACTTGAATCTGTTTAACACTAGATTTTCACTTTAGATGCCATAACAACACATGCAAAAACCTAACGCCCTCATTAAACATACTGCTAAATTTCAACTACCATTTCAGGTACCACATTGTCTAAGCCATGTCTTCTATTAAAAGACTGTAATTCTAGCATAATGCATGCACAGGCTACTGATATAACCACATGGAAAACAAATATCTGGGATTTCTTCTCTAACCACAAGAATACAGGGATCTGTGCTGGATGTGCGGGGTTTATGGTATAACAAGCAAACTGCTGGCTGAGTTGTATTTAGTACAACTCCCCAGATCTGGATAAAGGTTAAACTAATTTTTACCTCCAAGAAGCTAAATTCTGAGATAACTGCCTGAGTCTCATCAATGTGCATTGTTGAATCCTGCCGAGACAGAGAATGAATTCTGTGGCTTCTCTCAGTGATATGACTACATTGCATTAATAGCTACAGCTAGTATTTAGCTGACACTGATGTAGACTGGCTTCTGCAGTAGTACTACAATCACTGCAATTACTCAAAGGAACAACTGAAGCTAAACTTTATATCTGATCCAAAATCTTGAGCTCTGCAATTCAGGTCTCCTTAGGACCTCATATTAGCATTATTTTAATTTAATGAAGAAAGAAATCCAATATTGGTTTCAAGGAAATAAATGAGCAGGCTCCAAGTTCTGGCCAGATCAAAATATACAGTTATATGGATCTTGAAATCAAAAGGATCAAGGCTAAATGGTAATGAACATCCACCATTTACACTGCCAGCTGCACATCTACAGCAGTCACCAGTGTTTGTGAATAGCAGGATAATAAGGGAACAAATCCTAGAATGAGTGACTTAAGGTTTCTCAGAACAGCACTCAGTCTGCTTTAACAACAACCTCTCAAAATAAAAAGCCTAAAAATAAAGTAGACAGAATGATATATATTCTGGAACATTAATAAATAATCCTAAATCAGTGATGGCTAGAAGAAGAAAAATGTCATTATGAATTTAGGAACTAGGTATTTGGGGAAAAGCACTGCTAGTCATATTCCATCATAACCAGCTCTGTGAAGGAAAGAACTGACAGAGGACTGGTCTGCTCTTCTTGCCCTAAACCCTCAAAAACAGCAGCCAGAAGCGCTATTATAGACCAGGAGTGTAAAGATTGATAACCAAAAAACCCATGACAAAACATAGTGAACACCAGAGTAAATATGTAAAGCAACTATTGAGAGAAGAGAGATATACCACTCTCTCAATATTATATCCTTAATAGTTAAATAATACATACCCATATGGTAGCTTGTTTCCCAGATATATTTTTACTGTGTGCATTCCTCTGGGGCTGGGTATGTATTCCTGCACCTAAGGCTTGAGAATTGAGACCCTTTAGTTCATAAGCACACTTGAGCCACTCAGACACTATGTGAAGGAAACACTCTACTATCACTTCTTTTTTTTTTTGTCCCCATTATAGACTATATGAGATATAAAGAAATCTGAAAAAAAACAAGGCTTCCTTCCTTTCACTGCAGACAGACACAGATCAGTACCTAAACAATACTACTGCTGAAAAGAACTACCACTCATATAGAGAATTTCCAGTTTTGACTCCTGGAAAAAAGTCTTCTGCACTTGCAAGCATGCTAGAGATACGGAACTTTAGTATTGACAAGGTAATCTGATAAGGCATGCATGAATCAATTCCAGAGCACTACTAAAAAGGTATACAGAAGGGTAAAGCATTCGGAAATTTGGAAAATTCTGGTTTGGCTTATGTAGCATCTTGTTATTATATTCTTGCATAGAAATACAATCTTGACAAATGTTAGGGATTCTGAAAAAGCATACAATCAGAGTAATACAAATTTAACAGATCTTCATACAAATAGTATTGAGAAAACACGCATACAGTGTACTCTTCTGAAGCCCAGTTTGAAAACTGTATCTTCTCTAGACAGAAAGTCTGAAGACTATAGAACAGAGACTTCCTCTGAACTAACTATGAGCCTTTTTACCTAATAAATTATTCTTTCCTTAATTTAAGTAATTTGGAGAGTTTTCCCAAAGCAATTTGTTTGGCTGGGTGGGACTCTACTATCCTTTGAATCTGTCTGCAGTAGTAAAATGTAGCTTACATTCTTCATTATTGAATCATTGAGGGTATGCCCAAGCGGTAGACCTCAAACCTAAACTACATAGAAACCTGTTGTTAGTCATAGCTGTTGGTTTTTAATGAAAACATCCCAGCTAAAATGGACAGTGATTTCACGTATGATTTGTTAGCCATGCTGCTATGCAGCAGTGATACACTTTGCCCATCCTATAACTGAAATTAAAATTATTACCATGACATATCAACATATTACCTTATGCATAGACAGCTGTTTCTACAATTTCCAGATGGATATACTTAAAAGTTCTATCATCCATGTTGTATATCACCCACCAGTGGTTATCTGAAAACCTCGATACAAAAATACTATGTCCTATTAACAGAACATTAAGGTAATTTTGCATTAAGATTAAAAATGCCTTGAGATAAATTTTCACAAACTTAGATCATTAGGAAGTCTGTCCAGTTCAGCAGTTGCCAAATACTGTTGTTTCCCCACAGATAAGCAGCAACTTAGATGAACTAGTTAAAACAACAGGGGAAAAATGGGGAAAAAGTATAATCCTGTGTATTTCTTGCTCTGGCATTCAGAGTGATCTTTCATGTGCTTCTACTTTTGTGCATTTAATGGGTTTTCTATTTTTTATTATGTTTGTACTAGGCTTCAGTGATCTATTGCTTTTGGAAAAGCTTTACTCCTAGAAACCTCTATCTATTTATTGTTTCAGGATTAAGAAGTCTGAACAATAAGAAAATGATTTTTTTTTGCTTCTGAGAAGTTAAAATTTAAATATACGTGATAAACAGAAAATCCATTTGATGGAAAAAAGAAGATATTTAGGGAAATTTAACTGCATTTAATTTTCTAGTTTAATTTTTTTTTTTTTTTGCACACATGCAGGTTTTTATAGAGATCTGTATGAACAGAGGGGAAGGGTATTCAACATGTAAGGCAGAGACAAGGAAAAATCAGTCTGAAATAAAGAAATTAAGTTGGCACGAGTGGTAGAGAAGTTGCTGGAGAAGATACTGCATAAATGAAGAGATTAATGGACACTGTTGTGCCTTGTGCCAGCAGAAAGCTTAGAAAATTCATTTACAACTGGTGTTCAAGCACAAACAATACTATTATAAATCCAAGATAAACTCTAAAACAAAGGTAGATAAACCACTTAAGCAAAAGAGCAATAAGGTTGGTAGGAAAAAGTGTATCATAAAATTATCCCCAACTAGATTTTGTGAATTCCATACATCTACTGTCAGAGGGGCAAACTCTTTCTCAGTCAGCAATAAAAGCCTGAAATACGTGCAAAGGCTTAAAGCTTACTTTCAGCAACAAACTATTGGCTACAGCCCAAAGTAGTAAACTACTTGCCACAATAAAGAAGTTAAAATCTATTTTGTGGCTTTGGAAGCAAAATACAGGTATCTCAGAAATTAAACATCAGACTCGTATCAGCAAAGAACAGTATAATTTTCTTTTTTTCAAACATTTTGCATAATTTTTTCAAAAGGAAATGCTTCAAGGGAAATTTTGAAGAGAGACCAACATGAGCTAAACACTGCACTGAGAAAATTCAGGCAATTTTACTGCAGGGGTAGTACAGCAGAGCACCTGCATTAACAGGATGCATCTTATTAGAAAGGAATAGCATGTCCTGGAACAGGTATCCATTCAGCATGAAACTGTGACAAAATAACATCTCTGTTAAACCTGAAGGGGCAGCCGATGAAGAGAAGAAGAAGAGTAGAAAGTGTGTCAATTATATCAACAGATAAAGCAAAGACTAGAACACCTTCATGTCAAGCCAACCATTACCTTGGTCATATCCTCATCTTCTAGAGGTTTCTTCAGGCTCTTCAACAGGTTTAATCCCTTCCTATTAGATACATAACTATGCTGTATTTGTCTGCCTCTCCATAGCACGTTCCTGCAATGTGTTATCTTCAGAATGAAAAAGAGTATGGGTAAGCTCTACTCAGATGAAGCACTGACAAAAGCCTAGTCTAACAGTTCTTACTTATTCTCCAACGTTCAATTCTAAAGCCACAGTAATGAAGGATATACATTCACGTTCACTGTCAAAACTCTTACTGATGAATACATACTAATCAGAAGTGGCACAGATACGAACTGGTATCAAGTCACACTGGAATAGATTCGGCATACATGAGGTCTGCTACTAAGTTCCAAGAGAAGGAATGTGAGCAAACAAAGAACACAAGGTAATTTCTTAAATGACTGTTCTGTTCCAGAACCAAACATACAAATATACTATCAATAACAAAGGTCATCAGCACGTTGGAATGAACTAATACTTCCTGAATCCAACTTCTAGTATTTGGGCTTGGGTTTGGATTTTGGTGTTTGGGGTTTTAAGAATTTATTTTCATACACACATTATGACAAATAAGGAATAACTAATGCAACAGAAATAGAAGCAAACACTACAAAATCATATTGAATTTAGCATTATAGATTAAATGTTTAAGACATTTTATGAGTACTATTATTATTTATACTACTGTTCTACCTAAGGATCCTACTGAATGATGAGAATCCCACTGTGACAAGAGTGGTGGAAACCAAAAAATAGGAGGCTCATGGATCATAAATATTATGATCTGCACATTGGACATAATGAAGGAACAACATACTTGGAAACATGAGCTAATATTAGTAAGTATAATCACGAGAAGTCATAACATATCAGCACCCTAGAGAAATACATGTTCAGGAGGCAGATATATCCTAACTATCATATATAAATATTTAGAAAGCATTTTTTCTCTTGTATATAAACAAAGAATAAAATTAAGCAACCAAATTCCTCATTCTAAAAACATTATGTGCAGGTTCCTCAGCACTGGCCTCTGTATAATCTCTAGGAACACACAGGTTAAAGAAGTGGCTAAGCCAGCCTAACCAGATCTGTCTATCTTTGCAGAGTAATTGAAGTTAAGTCAGAAGCTAAAATCATTTTAAGAAATGTTAGTGCACAATGAATCCCATCTAAGCCAAGAAGAAACACTGTCAGCCCAATCCCACAAATCTGAACTTACTCCTTGTGTACAACAATTTTATTCTCAAGTTAAAACAAATAAAATGTTATAGATGTTACAAAATGACCCCAGGTTTAAAATTAAAAAAATCATCACAGTTTATTCTCCAGTGAAAAGTTGAAGTAGTGAAGCAAACTACTCCCATCAACTGGAATTGCTTTCCAGTCTTGGCTGGACGTAACAGATTCCCAATACCTTCTCATTGACAAAGGAGGAAGTAAGATTTCCTGGTTTTCAGCCTCCTTCCATTCTTCCAGGTTGCTACTGTTTAGAAACACATCAACAAACATACTCAGCTTCTTCCAGAGACAGATCTTCTGCAGACAACCGATTTGGACAGCAATCTCTACCTTCAGTGGATTCTCACCGCTCACAGGTAATATTCTTGCGGCTCTACTTGCGGTGGAGTAACTGAGAATTGTGCAGCTGTATTATACAAAAAAAAACTTGCCAAAGAAAGAGAGCAGGGACACTAAAAGAAAGCTAAACCAAAGGATTCTAGGACTGAAGAGAAGAAAATGAAATGCATCTTACGGTACTGTAAAACGACTACATTCAGGTTGTGTTCCTATTGCTTGCATATTAAGCTGCAGGCATTAAGATGTAAGAGCTAGCCAGAAATGGATAGAGAATGCTATAAGAACACATCACACCTGGTCAAGAAGCTTGCCACAGTGTGAGCTGAAAATCTTATTAGTTAAAGAACTTCTACGTCTTGTAAGCCTCCTAAACACTTATTAGGCACACCTGATTATAGTGTTTTCTCTTTGAATCCTTGACTGCAGCAGCTAGGGAAAATACAAAAATGCATTAAAAAAAATTAACATGCAAGAAAGATTATTTCACGTTATGGAAAATTGAATAAGGACATTTGTCCCTTGTATTCCTGGTCAAGTATTGATCATCAGCCACCAGGCAAGGAAACACACTAAGCAGAAGGAGGTTCATACAGCCATGGTAGATCAGGCTCAGATGTGGACAGGCAGTGGGGCTAATGGAAGAAATGCATAAAAATGCCATAGACATCAGGAAGCCTCAATGATTTGGTACAAACAATTGACATGCCTTGGGATTAATCAAACTTGCTTGACTGCAGTGGCAACAGGATTCTGCTCACAAGTAACCTGAGTCAAAG
>JAOEHX010033643.1:0-18172 GCA_025448015.1 Bolborhynchus lineola | reverse complement strand
AGTGGTTTGTGTTATACCTTAGTTACTAAACTGTTCTTATCTCAACCTGTGGGAGTTGCATTCTTTCGATTCTCCATATAGCAAACTGCGTGGCTGATTTACGGCCTAAACCACGACAGTCCCCTACTGTAGAAGGTGGATCTTTGGAACTGCACTGACAAAAAGATCTCTGTTCATAAATCTCAGCTAAGAGTCTCCAAACAGACATGGAAATGGCTTGTCTTAAGTCGTGGAAAATAATTGCAGAGTGCCAGTTTAGCAGGAATATTTAGGAGCACATCACTTGGAGGCTGGGTTTTTTTGAACCTTAATTGGAAACAGATACACTTAATATTGATACAGACTTTGCAATCTGTAGTGATTTAATGGATCAGGAATGATCAAGGGCAGTTGAAAAAATAATGCTGCCTAGTGAATTTGGAATGTAGAATAAAGATTTCATGACAAAGTGTGAATATTGTACTTGGTGTTACATGGGCATCTACATTATACAGGCATTATACAGTTTGCCTTTAAAAGAAAGCATATGGTGGGCTTGCATTAGCAATGCATTAGCAGGGACACCTATTTGTGTGTTGTAAAGGCTACATTTAAAGGAAGTTATATAATTTTTTGAAGATCAACAGTTTCCACTGAGAATTGTCAACATTTTGGACATGATATGAGACAGAAGCCAAGCAACCAGGGTAGGAACTGGTGTGCCTTGTGGCATATGGTGTCTGCCTGTGTGAAATTTCCTGAATCATCCGTCAATTACCTATACCGGTCAAGCAGTCAGTGAAGAAGCTCATTTCATGAAAGTGAATAGCTGAAGGGGTTTTAACCACTGTAAAAATCATATTTCATACAGTGGTTTTTGTCTGAAAAGGAAGCAACTTCCTAAATCAAAAAAATATTTGCTGTGGTCTATAACATTTGTTGTAAGTGAGTGAGGAAAGTTTTCTTTCTTTATTTTCCATCTTTTGGAAATTGTTATAATTTTGCAGCAAATCTGGAAACTTTAGTGCAAATTTTTTTCCAAAGTGCTTCTAAATCTTACAAAACGATTACAAATATGATCTGAAGTGTGTCAAATCTCCTGTAGTTTACTCTGTTAGTTGCGTGGATAGATTTCTGCCACTACTATGTTTTCCTTCACAAAGACCTATTCTGGGTTTTCTGTTGCTTTTAGTTTACATTTTTCTGCCAGATGACTCATTCCACAATCTAACTTGTGTTTCCATTTTTACTCTGGTGATACTCATCCTAATTTTTTTCTGCACTCCTAATCAGAGAACGACTTCATATAATCAGGAAGACTACCCTGCAAGAGAGTTTCTTGCAGCTAAATTTAACTAATCTGCAAACTTCTGCAGGGGATGAGAAGAGCGAGTGGGCTTAGGAAACTTACTTATTTAGTTGGAGTATGGTGCTAGTCTTTCATCTATGACAAGCAATTTTGACCTTCTGTTTCAGGAGTGCTTTGATAGATAATTTTCTTTTATCTTCTTTCTCTTCCTTCAGATTATAGAAGGGGATATTTAAGCTCAAGTGCTGTATAACATTTCACTGATCTAAAAGTGCTGCATATCAGTAAAACATGATGCAGCACTCCTTGATAGGCTGGGCTAGACCTGTATGTCTTACCAGTTACAACAAATCAAATGTGCTAATCAGAGACTGGGTTTAGATGAAGTAGTGGCCAGGAATTGTTCTTGTTTAATCATCACCGTGGACTGGGGCATGGGATGGTCTCTACCAGCTAGCTTTCTCATGAGCACTGACTGGACATGGTTCTTTTATGTCTCCACCAGGGACCCATGTTGCTTCATACATTTACATGAAGCCAACCTCTTTTTCTTCTGATGGTGATGTGGAATTTATATGTATGATAGCATTGCTGTGCTGCTTGGCCTTAGGGTCAAAGAATGAGAATTGTCCTGTTCTGTTTATTAGCACATATGTATAAAGTGGGATCTATATTGTGTAGAGCTAGACTAAAAAATGAGAAAATCTGCAAGCGGGTTATACCACTTCTTCTGGTACCATGAATGGCACCATACAAGCAGAATTTCACTGCCTGCTCCTTTCTGCTGGATGAATACATGAAGACCATTGAAACCAGCCTTAAGGCTGGTCTGAACCATCAAAGATGTAAAAATATGAACTTTATTATTGTAGATGAACACAGAACTATGCAAGAAACCTCAAGAAATTCTCAACATTTCTTGTAATGAACATAAACCCTCCTAACAGCTCTGAAGTGAAGATAACTACACTGTCACCTGCATTGTTACAGCACAGAAATGGGTTGACAGCAGCATCACACCCTTGGTTGTGATTCATTCAGCCTGGGAAAGAGATCCACAAGTCTCTCAACACTCAGATATGGAATTCCCACACCTTGTAAGACTTTGCTGATATGGTCCACCCTACTGAGCAAATATATCTAATGGTACGTCGGGAGCACACAGCCAAAAGGAGGAAGACATACAGTCAACTGCACTAATTAATGGCTTAGATGTATGAGCAGAAACAGGCATCCAGATAAGATTTCCTCAAGAGATACGGGGGAGAGCAAGGGAAGAAAAGATATGCTTTGTACATTCATCCGGTTTCAGAGATTAATGTTAGACAGAAGGAAATTATGGAAGTGTCTGCCAAACACATAAAACCAACTAGGTATTCCAGCTTCAGTGAGAAAGTGAATGTGTTGCCTGGGACTAGACAAGAAAGATTATCCTAAATTATAATAAGGGACATTTAGATTAACCTGTAGGAGAAATAGTAAGAGTAGGATAGTTGCACTCACCAAAAGGTTTTAGGATCAGATAACAAATCTCTTCTGTTAGAAATGATGTCAGCATTGTGAGATTGCCAGCTACATGGCAGGGGCCTAGACGACTTCTTCAAGTTGCTTCTAGACCATTTGTTTGGTGATTTTTCTATGGATGGAGGTGGCAGTGGCAAATTTGGTTCAGGCCTCATCCAAGAGTTCTTGCATTGATATTCATATTACTTTACAAAGTTAGGATCAAGAATAGTTATGCTTATACAAAAAGCAGTGCCATTATTGTGAGGTCAAAACAGGAATTCAAGCAACTGTAGCTGCATAGGAAGGAGAATGGTTTGGAAAAGCAGAAGGGTATTAAAACAAAACATCTTAAACTTCTGCTCATAACCACCTCCAATGCTAAGATATAACATTGGCTTCCTTTGATAATTTGTTTTAAGGCTTCTTGCTTCCAGAAATCAAAGAAAGAAACATGTTTACCACTGCCATTTTAGTCAATAACAGGGAGTAGAGAAATGTCAGAGAGCAGCTCGTAATGTGGTTAAAGCAAGCTTTGGATCCAGCTGCTCGAAGGATGTAAAGGCCAACGAGTAGAATAGATGCTAGCTGTGACAAGCAGCTTAGAGACTTTGCTCTTTTAACAGCCTTAAAACAGAAGGTTCTTAGAAAAACATTTCTTCATTTGGATTTGATTCTGGACTGAGGTCAGTGGAGAATGACGAGGGTGATTATCAGAAGTCTACAAGTTGCAAAGATGAGCAACAAAGGGGGAAGAATTAACTGCGGACCTATCTCAGGCAGACTCAGAAAGGAAATCTTATTGAAGGATGTTGTGTCTTACCATGCAAGAGATAAATGCCGAGGAAGGCAGAGAGAAGACATGCATATTTCAGCAATGGTTTACAGGAGGGCTTAGTCCTGAAATTTTAGTGGCTCTGGACATGGGAGTATGGGATTGGGCAAAATGAGTGGCCAATGTATTTTATGTCCCTTTCTGAATATTTCTCCTTGATAAGTCTATGCAGAGGTATAAAATCTTAAGTAGTCCTTGTGGAGAGGCTGTTTCTTTTGATTAGCACGCCTACCTAGGCAATGGGTTGATTCGATGGGCTCTGTGATACATGCTGGGGCCTTTTCAGGTTGGAAATGAAGGCACAAATGAGATAAAAAAAAAAAAAAGTGTGTCTTTTTGGGTCTACAATGTCTGCTGCCCTTATCCAGGCAGACAGGGTGGATAACTGCAGGTAGACAGGATGCATCTTGGTTGGAGTAGTTATCAATGTCTTGCTATGGTGAAAAAGGGGGGTGGAGGAATATTTAATCCCCAGCTGACTTTATAAGAGATCTTCCAGTCTACTTTTCATTGTTCAAACCATGCAAAGCTTTGAGAAGGACCCACCATAGAGGGCTTCTTTTGCTGTGATCAAGTAGTGGTGTCCAGCACCCCAGCAACATTAACTGCAGCTGGCGCTGCTGCATGAAACTGAGATGCTGTAGGATTCAGAGAACTGATGCTCTCAGGATTCCTCCTTAGGTGGAGGAATGCTCTGAAGAAGATACATCCAATGTATATTGTGCACAGCATCTTCCATAAGTTTGCCAGTCAGAGATGGAAATGCCCCATTGAGCAGCAGTGGTAGGACCAGTAATGGCCTTGCTGCTCAAAGCTCCCAGCCCCTGCTGAGGGGGTGCCAGCAGGATGGTCCTGAGAGCTCTTTAGACAAAGAAACTGGTGGTACTCAGTGCAGCTGTTTCCATCCTAGCATGACTCACTCATAGTTGAAACAGTATGATTCATGGCAGTTTTAGTTCCATGATTCATT
This sequence comes from Bolborhynchus lineola, assembly GCA_025448015.1. Taxonomy (NCBI): domain Eukaryota; kingdom Metazoa; phylum Chordata; class Aves; order Psittaciformes; family Psittacidae; genus Bolborhynchus; species Bolborhynchus lineola. The sequence continues at coordinate 13,576 of JAOEHX010033643.1, read as the reverse complement.
CAGGTCCACTTTTCACTACTGCCCAAATACTTGTAATCAGTAGGTAACTTGCCTTAGCCAAGGAAAACTAAAAATGAGCCAAAGTAAGCAGTTCTTCCAAAACAAAATTAAGGCCCTTCTTTTTCGGAGGTCATAGCTAGCAGTAGGACAAGATTAGATATACCAAAGCTTGGTATATTCACAAAGCAAAGGCATTTGAGCCTGAACAATATAGCATAGATATTAATAATAGCATAATAAAACCATAAATAAATGGTTTTATTATTGATGTACATTAAACTGGCATGAGTTGCCAATACTCCCTGATCTTCTGCACATAATGTTCCTTCTGTTCAAGATATTTTGCCCTGGAGATTCCAACAGCTTTCCTTCTTATAAATACATAGAATAAAAGTTGTTTAATATGTCTTAATATTAAACATAACAGAGCTAGGAGTAGAAAAGGAGATAGATTCCTGGTCTCTCAGTCTCGTCTTTTCCAGAAAGTTTTCATGCTCTCAGTGGTGCTGAATGCTGGATCAATTCTTTGCATGCTTCTCCTGAGAGGGCAGAAAACTTCAGCAATGAAGGAGAGAACAGGATGAAGCAGATGAAGGCAGAAATATCTTTAAACGGTAAAACCAACATTAATCTGCATGGACATTAGCTATCGATTGTGAGCTATAATAGTTCCTTGGGGAAGGGACAGAGATAACCATGTTCACTCCATCATAAATATGCCATTTATTGTGACAACTGCTGGAGTTCTACAGTTCTTACTTCTATACCAGCTATAGAAGTAAGAAGTATATTAAAGTGTCCAAACCCAGATCCCATATGAAGGAGCGTTTTAAATACATCAGATAGTGTACATTTGAATTAGACAGGGTCCAGGGACTCCAGCCAGATATTTCAGCATCAGCATGTGTGAGTAAAACCATTCTTTGATTCTTGGAGATGCAAATAAGCATTAACAACTAGCAAGCGATTCTTGGATTGTCTGTGCCACAGGAATTACAACCACAGTAAATTGGACCTTTTGTTTTGGCAATAAAGAAATCATAACCATGTGGGATTTGAGGGATACCAAGGTGATGAATTTGAGTCAAGTCAACAGCTTGTAATGAACCAGTTTGTGTGTGTGACCAAATAACCTCACTAAAGCCTCCCTCATGCTCTGCAGCCACAGACTTACCATGCAGGAATCCCTCAGCTCCAGCATTCTGGATTCTAGTGGAGGAAAGGGTCACTGTGATAGCTGGAATTTAGAGGTTAATTTGTGACATGGATTAGTGCCAAGCCAGGGCCTTAGATCCTAGCACTGAGGAACCTGTCTCTATTTCAGCTCTCATTACAGTTATACTCACCGCAGCCTCAATGGGGTCCCTTGTGTGTGCCCAGGGTGAACCCTAGATCAAATCCAGACATGTATTTGCTTCAGTGGGTTAGAGCTCCAGGAAAAAAAAACAAGGTGCCTGAAGCCCTTGAATGCAGCATGCACTCCCAGCTTCCATCTGGAGCAGGAATAGGCATGGTCAATCAGCTAAAGAGAAATTAAAAGTCAGTTTGATGTCCTTTTCCAGGAGTAAGGAGGATAAACTTCCTTTTGTACAAAATCTGTACAAGTGAACCACAAAACAAAGGGACTCACTGACTCATCTTTCTGGAAAGAACAGTGTGCAACAGCAGTGGCATCTCTCCTTATGTAACTTGAGCTTGGATGGCAGCCAGATGGAGAAGAATCATAGAGATGCACTTAAAGCTAATTCAGCTCTGCCCAGAGATGAGCCTGGGCTCAGCTGGGGCTGGGCAAGTTAGGAAAGGAAAGGCTGCAAGTTGGTGGCAAAGAACAGTTAAATTTTGCCAAGCATCATATGTAGTATTAATTTGAATGTTCTGCCTCTTACAAAACCTGTATGCATAAGTGTCTGTCATAAACCAGAATGAGTTTCCTCCAAGGCACTTGAAAAACAAGTTGAAAATGCAACATCATTTCAATTTCTGATACAGGCAATTGTGATCTTCCAAGAAATCAATTAGATGCATAATGACGTCTGTGTCTGTCCAGGGTACAACACTGCTACAGCTTAGACTAATGTCCTGAGCTTTCTATTTTCATATTTCATGAAAATGTAGCATGGTGGCTGATGTTGGCACAATGTACTGAAAAGCTGTGTATTGTTCTGCTCATTCTTAGCACTCAGCTTAAATTTTTGAGCATGTATATTTTTGAAAACTAATTTAATGAATTTAAAAATTGCATGATGAAAAATTAAATTTCAGGAAAACACCTTGATGCAATATATTTAAAATAGTCCTTAAATGTCACAGGTGCAGGTATAGTATAGCTATATAATAGTATAGCTATTTCCCACAACAGGAAAAGGATCAAGCTTCCCAGTTTGTGATATTCCTACTCTATTTGGGATGAACAAGACACTTTCTCACAGGCAGAGGTATTTAAAGCTGTGCATATACTTGGCACCTACATCACATTGGCAATAAAACATTTATGACATACCTGTGAGGCAGCACAGAATGTAAGTGCCTCCTGTTGTCCTCCTTCCTACAAGCAGGCTGGAACAGAGCTAGAGAAGAAGCATTCTGGTGCTCTGTCTTCTCAAACCTTTACTTACGTGTAGACCTGGGTTCCAAAGTCCCTGCAATAGCCAGTTCCCAATTCCAGAGGTCCAACTGTTTTATATCTCTGAGGAGATAAAACTTGAGGTTTTCCCGTACTCACCAGGTGACAGTCATGTTGAATTTCCTCATTTGATTAAAATGCAATCAAAACTGGAATAAAAAAGAATAATGATATTAAATGATCAGAACTGATGCCAGTCACTAAGGAGAGCTTGCATTAGAAATTTCTGTTATCTCTTCAGAAGTTATGACAAATAACAGCTCTCAAACTGCAGTGAGGAGATAGTAATCTGAAACTATGTGAGAGTGTGCTCTTTGTGGGTGTCCACATCCAATTCAACCAGGGTGTGAGTCTGAGCTCCACTTTAACTCCCACTGATGCTAGTGTAAATCCAACAGGATATTTTTTTGTATGCAGAGGTGGAGACGGTGATTATGCAGAGCTCAATTTACTACAGATTTGGAGTAGTAAGTTGTCTTACCCAATATGTCACACTTGCCTCTCTCCACTTTCTAAGCTGGGAAAACATCTGAGCATTGAAAATAGAGCAAACTTTAGCACAGAGTCTGAGGAAGTTGAATACTGAGTCATGAGTATAGAGCCCTCAAAATCATCCCCATCAATGCGGTCTGTTAGCATGCTGGTTTACTTCTGATTAGTTGTACTGATCACCAGGAAGACTGCAGAGCACAGAGCTGTCCATATGGAGAAAAAAGCAGTGTCAGGAAGCAGTGGATGGATGGTCTGCCCAATGAGGGATGAAAGAAGCCAGCCTCTCTGAGAAGCCATTTGGTAGCTACTTGGTTCTTCTAATAGGCTGTGCTGATGCTGTGTTATGACTTTTAGTGCATCTTTTGGGGAAACCCGTCTCAAAATGATTCTAAGCAGATCAGGGTATCAAACCACCACCAGTTATTTTCAGTAATTAATGCACTTTGGTTTTGTAGTAATCTACCCAGATTTTCCTGAAGTCTTTCCTCTTTTAACTGTGGCTGATATCAGCTCTCAGGGTTTTTTTTCCTTTTCACTTCCCCTCAAATTACATTGAGAGCACTAAAGAAAGCAGTTCGCTGCTGGGTAGTTCCTCTCCTTGAGCTGATTTCTGTTATCACTGTAATGAGACAGTTTTCCCAGGACCATGAGAGACAGGCTTTCCCCCATTCAAGTGGCAGAATACTTCTGGGTTTTCTAACATATGAGTGATGTGGTGGCAGGTTCCTCAAATACCATCTGATAGCAGAAAGCTCGCTTGGGGTAGGGGTATGCAGCGCCCCGCACTGGCATGCTGCACAGACATGTGTAATAAGGATACTGGCAAAAAATGGGCAGGGAAGCCCTTTTAGTAAGACAACCCTGCTTCATTCCCATGTTTGAGATGATGACTCTTAAGAGTTATAGGCTTTTGATGGATTCATTTTTTATTTCAACTATCACCAAGCTTGTGGGTACTATGACAATAGATACAATGGGATAAATGTACAGAAAGGGGCTTTTTTTGCTGGGAAGTACATGCAACTGTTGCTTTGCCTCTGGTTCTCCGTTCTTGTTAGGTATCCTGTGGTTTTGGGAATGCTTCTTATGCACATTCAGGCAAAGATTTACAGCTGTGAATTCAATGAGATAGCGGTATTCAGAGCTGAAAACTGAATATGCAAGTGACATTTACAGGCTCTGACACCCAATTTAGCAAATACATGCACAAGCTAGATTTGCAATCCTATACTTACACGATATTATAATTGTGCCTTTTAAAGGCAGGTGTTTGCTGAAGCTGTTTATAGGTTCATCTGAGTAAGTTGAGGTTTTTTTTTAAAGCAACACAGTACTTTCCTGCTCCTCTAATCCAGCTGGAAAATGGCTCCAGCAAATATTGTTTAACTTCAAAAAAATAAGGAAAAAACCAGCTGGTTGTAATCAATCATAAAACATTCATCCTGCAGGTGAGCTTTTCAAGTACTATGCAAATGTAACAGAGGTGTTAGCAGATTCAGATTAATGTCTTCATAACAAACTGTACATGCCTAATTCAGTGGAAGTATTTGTAGGGTACAGATGCAAGAATCCAGAAGTATGGAATGGAATTTGTAACTTTAACTACACCTGCTATAGTTCCCTGTGGTATCACCATGGCAACTCATGGATGCCACAAGCTACAAACGCAATTATTGCAGTTACACAATAGCTCTATTGCAAGAGCTATTTTCCCTCTTTTACTTTATTTGTGTATGTTTCAGTCAATCTCTGGAGTTAAGTAGGTCAAACCATGCTCTGCATGCTCACAGTTGCCCAATCGTTGAGCTCTGTTTGGATAAAAAAGAGACAGAAAATGGGGCACATGCCAGGTTTTTTTTCGCTTGTTGCACTCTGGACCAGGTTTTTACATATAATTGGGCATCAAAGATGCCAATAACTGTGTTGTTGCATATTCAAAAGTCCAATTTTTCCTCTAGAGTATGTTGGTGGCTCTGAAATTTCACCAGGATAATCATCCTTAAATACCTAGTTTTCTGCCAATGAAGGCACTTAAATAAATTACACAACAACTGTGCCTATTCCTAGCCATTCATCTTACAGCTATGCAAAATGTTGCATTTGTCTTCTGAACTTATATTCACAGAGGTAAATAAAGTCTATTTATGCCATCCTTTGAAAGAAAACTTACTGATCTGGCTGGAAAGGGGTTTTGATTGCTGCTCCAAAATGCACTGAGGTGAATACAAATATGGGAGAACCCATAATACAGCAGAAAGAATTGATTGTTCCCACAAGGTCCTCTCTATCACTGTTAGAAGCCTAAACAAAAAAGTATCACTGGTTGCTTGACATGTAGAGGATTAAAGTAAGGTTGGATATGCCTCATTTCCAGGCCTAATAGTATAGCCTTTAGGCTCACATGATCCGGACTGAAACACAACTCCATAGTTTATCTCACCAGGAATCCCAAAAGGAAAGGTTCTGTGATCAGAAAGCTTAGCTTTCTGACATATTTTTCTGCCTGCTTCTGCTGCTAGAGAAGGAGTCGTGAATCTCTGCTTCATGTGGTGTCTAATGGGTGCAAAATATCTGTCAGGGGGATGCCTTCACACTATTCCAGCTTTAATGAGCACTTATATGACTTAGAAAAAGGTCAGGGATGGAACTGAATGCTTTCAGGCTTGTAAGTCACTGACTTCCTACCAGCAACTTATGTAATCCACTACAATGAGAAATAGCTGTCCAAATATCATTTTAAAGGACCACACAAACTCTTTGATTACATTAATGAGTAAATAAACAGATACATTGGATGTTACACATATATTTTTCCAAAAATTAATCTGAATTTCAGTGCAGGTCCAAAACATAGCTGTTGGGTTGCCCCTTCCCTCCTCCCCAGCAAGTCCTGATTCTCAAAGGAGTAACCTCTATCCAGTGCGTGACAGTGGATGGAAAACTGGGGCAGTGCATTCTACACTTCCTCCTGGCATTTTTGCTATCTTTCTGAAGCAGACTATGCAACGGATTCAATAACCAGAGGACCTGTCAGCAGGGGATAAATACGTGGCAATGACAGCTTTTTGTGATGGTGATTAAGGATGTCTGGCTGTCATGCTGTATTTGCATTGGCTGGTGTGACTACACTGGTCCAGAAGAGAGTGCAGCATCTCTTTTTTGTCCTTAGATGTAGTTCAATTGAAGTGCTACAGCACCTGATTGGAAAAACATGTATCTCAGTTTATTCCTGTGTTGTATAGATCATTAAAAAGCTTTTCTTCATAATGGCTTTGTCAGGGAGGAAATGGAATTTAGAAAGCTGTAAAATTACTCCTGCCCCATGTCAGGTCACAAAGCTTACTTCTTGCTAACATCATGCCTTGTACATCATGAGTGTTTTCCTGCCTTCAAAAGAATTTGTAATCAGATGTACAGAGAGCAATTTCTCTTTCTCTGCGATGAACTGAACTGGCTCAGCAACTTCGCGTGTGGAAAAGAAATGCTTTCCAGCATCTCATCCTGCCTAGCTCTCACCCTTGAACATTTTTTCCTCCCTGGAGGTAGCACCAGGTTGGTTATAACATCTACTGTTTCTGCTTCCATGGCTGGAAACTGCAATTGGGGAATATCATCTCATGTGTCCGTAAGACTAACTGAAGAGAACAGTGTGCGCTGCATCGCAGCTGGTTTCTCCAGAGTCCAGTTAGAAACTTGGAAAGAGCTCCAGCTCATGACTAATGAATGTAGGTACTTAAATTTACATGTCCATGTCATGAGTCAGATGTTTCAGGTCCCATTGCAGTCAGTCGAGGTCTAAGGCTTTACTCATCTATCTAAACTGCTGTGCATCAGGTAACCGTATGGAGCTGGTAAATCAATGGCTGACCAGAGCACTTTTAGATCAGCAGCTGGAGACCAGGTGGGATCTTCTGGGGCATTTCAAATAATGCTAGCCTCTGCTGAAGCCACTGAATCACATCTCTAGAGGTAGACATCCAAATTAAGATGTCTGTTTTGGTGCTGAATCCCTTTACTAGGAACATTAATGGCCACAATTCACACTGGTTGGTAGAAGCAAACTGGAAACTTCTCAGTTTTACACCAAAGTTTGCAGAAGTTGATACAGATTCATTAATGACTTTTGGAACGTGTCCTTAAAGAAAAGTTGAGGTTTAAGGTGTGATTCATGGAAACAGCTTTAGGTAATTTTTTTCATAGTATCCAATGTACCCAGTTTACAGGGAAGAAAACTAATGATGTTTCTATTAATTAGCGATGATATCATCTGACTCTGTTGATTTCTCTTTTCCTTCCCACTTTATCACATTTTTCCAGTAGGTATAGCACATCCAAATGAATTCACTTTTGAGTGTCTTTTTTTCTTTACTAACAGTAGATTGATGTGGTGGAAGTGACTAAAAAAAAATACACAGATTTTTAGGTTGAAATAGAGCAATACAGCCAGCCAGACTGACCACAAGCGTAGCAAGGTTCTGAGAATCTTACTAATGATGCCTTCAGGGAAGGGATCTGGTCTCTGCCTAGGAAGATCGGCTGATCAGTAAAAGTGAGCAGGTAACTCACTCATTGACCTGTCTACTTGCAGCAAATGGAGGGATATATATTTATATGTATATTTATATATTTATATATATGACAACTCAAAAATGGGGTTAAGTTGCTTAATTTTACTAGCATTCATAAATTTTCTTGAAAAACAAATAAATACTGTTTAATAAATGAGCACTTCATATTAAAAAGAAATTAATAGCCGCAGCTATGGGTAAAAACCAATACATTCATCTATTGTACCTGTTCAACATCCACACATTTTTCTATATAAAACAATGAGTAGGTTGCTACGATTTTCCTTCTACATCTTTTTTTATCGATCCCATATACAGAAGTGGACATCTAGGCCATTGTGCTGCTGAGGGAAACCTTTTCCTGCCTCTAACAGGCATGTCAGTTTAAAATGTATTTTTGGTTTGGATTTTTTAAGCACCTTGGTGAGAATTTTATGAAACGTCTTTGAATTGCTCACTGGAAATTCACCTTGATGTTTCAGGGCCAACTACCCCAAAACCATCACTGAACTTTAAAATGTCACAGAACCAGAATTATATGCTCTAAAAATAGTGGAAAAGCTTAAAGAGGAATTAAACTGAGTTAGACAAGTGTAATTAATCACTTTGCTTGGAAAAAAAGGTAACGTGCTTTTCTGTTCAAGTGGAGAGACAGCTAAGACAGAGCTTGGGGTTTGCAGAGGCGTTGTCAGAAGACATTTGTGTACTAAGCAAGAGCAAGCCCTGTTCTTTTCAGCTCCTGCTTTGGAAAGTATGATGGAGCCATTTCAACACAGCCAATGTGATGGCAGCTAACTAGTTTACACTGATGGAGCCTCATTTGAATCCATTAGCATCAAATATCTGCTCAGCTAAGTGGGTCGAATCCATGCTCTAGCATGTTCTCCACATGTCCATGCAGGTTTACCTTCAGCTGTGTGACCAAAGAAAAGTGCAGAAGAAGGGATCTGGGACAGGAGGGAAAGGAGAAGAAAGTCCTTGTCCATGTTGTTATGTGTTAGATGGTTAGAAAGTGAGACTGATGGCATTTGTGGTCCAGGAGAGAACAAGGGTCAAAGTAATTTGTTACCAGCACCAACTCCTGCTATTCCTGACTGGGCTCTGATGGAACCTGGCCCTGAATCATCACCTCATCTGGGGCTGTTGGTTGAGCTGGACATTGTCAGGAGCCCAGGCCCACTCTGCTGCAGGGGATCTGTGCTCTACAGCTGAGGGCACAGTCTATCTGTGCATGGTTGCGTGGCCTGTGTCCTTCCTCAAGCAGCCTCACTCCCAGCGCTCTATGACATTGGGTAATGTGAACACATCTTTCAATTAGCACCTGGGGAAGCAAGAGCTCACCTACCTGCTGCCCTCAGTGTCCTCAGGGGAGAAGCTGTTTTGTTTTGATTTGATTCACAGGGCCTTCTTGCAAGGAGGTAGCGGTGATTTTTGTGAGCCCCTCCCCTGATCAGCTCTCCAGCTATCACTCAAACATGAAGGCTCATCTATGCCCTATTTTAGGCTTGTTTGTGGTACACAGATCCATCCTTTGACACCATGCAGGTGAACCTCAAAGCACAAAGAACCCTTTTTTTCCTCCTAAACTCACTGCACCTCACCTGCCTATCAAATTCAACAGTGGTAAAATACATAAACGTGGCTCAGCTGCACTAGAACACCACCAGATTTTAGTAACATATCTGCTGCGAAAGGACTGTTAATATCAGCATACTTTTTTCCTAGAGTAAAAACAATCAGTAAGATCAATCCCCCATCTTTCCCATATAAATAAAGACAGTTGAGCACAATAAAACTGTTTCTGCAGCAGAGGTGCTTCCGCTGGATCCTTTCCCCATTTGAGTAGAGGGGTCTTACCCTGGGTGATTCTGTCAACCCTGCATGGATGTTGCCAGCCTCAGGAGCCAATTCAGGCCCCTGTGCTCTGCAGTCTACCAGCTGACACAGCCACGCTCTTCAGTGCTTCAGCTGCCCAAGTGACTTGGGCACGGTTGTATGCATAGCCTGTGTGCTGCGAGGATTTGCACAAGCTCTTTGCCAAGGTTAGCAGCCTAATCACAATCCCATCCTCCCCTTCCGAAGATCATGCACAGAGGCTGCAGTCAGAGTATATTCTCTTGTCTGATCTGTAATCCTTTGAAAACCAGAACTTCTAATGGGAAACCTGATAACCCCACAAGCCTGGAAGTGCTGTTGAGTGCTACTGTAATAAGGCCGTGTATATTCAATGTAAGGGTAATGGATAATATGGGATTTGTAACAGAGCTATAACTCAATAGAGAGAGTTCAGATGATATCATGAATTGTAGCCATGAAGTATGATTGATCGATGAGATCATTAGAAAGCTGAGATTGAGTTAGAGCTCTGGTAATTTATCACTCCACAGCCTGAACTTTTTATGATATTTGAGGAACACTTGCAAGTTTTCCTCCACTGTTTTTTATTCAGGTCCCTAATTATAAATAAGGTACCTGCAGATGCTTTTAAATCAGTGGGCAGTCTGGTGTCACTGTCTTTCACTGTAATCAGAGTTGCAGGCATACAGTGAAATTCCCTTTTGAATTATTTACGACATAGATCATTGCAGAATTACAACATAGCTTTTCTTTCTCAGTGCTCAATAGGGCAGTGGAAATTTCCAGTGTAATAAGACTGGAAGGTAAATTTCTTTCATAGTTAACATTTTATTGTACCAATTAAGAAGCAAAACAGAAGAGGATTCTACATTCTATGTAATTGTGAATTGTATTTCACATTAATTAGTAAACATACAGCAGTTAGTCTGAGGCATGACATTTTGCAACACCTTTTTTTTTCATCTGGTTTAGTAGATTATATTTGCATCTCTGTGCATGATACCCAGCCCATCACTTGGATATATTTTGTATATACATAATAAGCTGTATGGAGCCATAACAGTTTGATGAAATTACAAGGCATTTGCTTTCTAGAGGATGAAAATTAACAGCCATAGGCAGACCTGAAAAAGTAATCGATTCTGGTTAATTTTCCAGCTCTGACAGCTACTAACCCAGAGCATTATACAGTAGAATGTCCAGGATGGCTGCATGTTTGAAAGCAGTCTCCACAGTCTGTGTGAATGGTGAGCAAGTTCTGAGCCCACCTGGGTGAGATTTCTGGACCTGGCTGTAAGAAAATGTAAAGCAGAGATGCCACTTACACATTATGTCTAATCAATTTGACACCCTTGCCCCTATCACAGCTGGAGGACAGGGACATTCTGTCTTGCCTCTTCTTTGCTTCTTCCAAAATGTCTCACTGCCCAAAGCCTCTATCCAGTGCTGACACATCTGTGTTTTTCACTCCCTGCTTTCCAGCATTATGGCTTCTGGAAAGCACAGCCTGTGTGCCTGCATCTCCCTTGCCTGTGACCCCCAGCTTTCTTAGTTCTTTCAAGCGGGTTAAGAGTGCTGGAATTGTTGCAGGTCTCTCTTTTCTACTTTTGTTTTGAACTTTTGTGATGATCTTTTTCATGAAGCAGAACGATAGTGATGTTATTCCCTTTGGCTTCCCCGCTGTGCTGCTGAAAAAGGATGAGATTATCCTTCTTAGTTCCTTCCCTCCTCCTTTTTGTTTTTAAAAAGAAATTCCCTGGCGCTGTCTGGCAGAGCTGGGGACAAGCAGCATTCCCAGTTCTTGGGAAATTTTGCCTAAATCATGTGTTCAGTCTGAATTAGTGGACAAGAGTATTCCAAATTGCCTATGAACTGGGAATTCCAAGGAAAATCTCATGTCTTGCACACCAGATTGTTATGTTTACAAAACAAAAGGTTCTTCTTGCAGCTGCAGTGAAAAATTGATATTCTTGAGAGTTTTCCTCCCTGTACAGCTGCAAAGAGGCTGATGAACATGTTAAAGTCACCATGGGGTGGGCAGAATGCTCAGGATCTGTGACTCACTCACACTGCCCTGTGCCACTCACCTGAGTATGTCCAGGGTACAAATGCTCACCTCCGCAGCAGGGACTCTACAGGTTTCAAACTGTAGGAGATCTCTGAATGCTACAAGCACTTGTCCTGCTGAAGTGCTGGGTGACGATTCCTCACTTGGAGCTCCAAAAGCATTTTAAATCATCTCCCACTGCATGGTAGATGCTGGTATTTTCAGAGCTTGTTACCTGTTTCTCTGTCTCTCAGCAGCACAGTTCCCACTGACACAAAACGCAGCTCTGAGTTTACAGGTAAGCTGAAAGTCACCTGCTGCCTTCCAAAGCACAGTCTGGGGGGGAACTACTTATCCCTTTCAGTGTCATTGTAAAGACATGGAGGTCAAATCCAGCTCTTTGGGGCAGTTTCCAGCTTCCTCACAACCCTTTCCTCGTCCACAAATATGCAGTCACTTCTCCCCACCCTGCCCTCCATCAAAGAAAGTGATGCTGACAACAAATCACTCCAGTGCACTCTATGAGACCAGGGTCCTGCTGAGAGATGATCTTTGCATTAGGGAGTCTCTTGCTGCGCATGTGCCAGCAAGGCAGGGAATGATTTACAGCTGTATGGGGCAGCCTCCTTTCTGTTTTTTCCCCAGCCTTTTACACATAGGTCTTGACAATATCCATGCTCCGTTTGTTCATTGAATTAGTTACAGAGAGACCTGGCCCTGCTAAGCAGATGGTGATGCTGTCTCCTGGCGAGACAAGGGCCATAGCTGCCCAAAGAGAGCTGCACAACCTTGCTCTTTCAGAAACCATGTTTTTGTATTGCATTCTATTTATGTGCTGATGAAATTAACCATAGAATATCAAACCACAGCCGAAATAGAAAAGCAAATTATAAGCCTCTCTAAATCGCTCCTCATTTAACCTGGGGAGGTGGTGGGAAAGGGAGCTTTCCAAATTTGGGGATAAATTATTTATTATAGTCTATTCCCAGCTCAAAAGCTGCAGAGATTTAGACAGTGCTATGTTACAGGCAGGGTCTTACAAGGCAGCTGCTGGGAGAGTTTCAGTGTTGGTGAGTGCAGCTCCTGTAATCTATGATGCTGGCAACTGGGTTAACACAGGGTTCCTTTAGCACAGTGATATCACACCAAGACCTAACCTTTATTGTCCCCAACCCTACAGAGAGAAACAGATGACCTTCCTTCCCTGTGTTAATTGCTTACTTTAAAAAGGCAGGTAAAGGTGAGAGGGGGAATTCAGGCTGAGTTAAGAAATGAAGGCTTCTTTGCTTTCTCATAACTTGCTCTTCATTGAAGGTGAGATATTTGTAGATTAAGCTGATCACTGGATTATGGTCACAGCTCCTCAAAGAGGAGAACATCTCCAGTGTCCTTTCCATGGTAGATGCAACAAGCTTGACATGGCTCCAGCCAATCCAGAGGATTATCCCAGGGGTTTTTTTCCAAATATAGTGAAAATTTTCATTGGAAATACAAGGCCATATCTCACATGTATATTACTTATTGGTGGAGAAACCTCATGGTGCTTACGAGGTTGTTCCAGTGTTTAATCTCCCTAGCTGTTGAAACGCCTGCTAGGTCTGATTTCCTAAGCACAAATGGGTGTCAGCATCCCTGCCATCAGCCCCTCAACATATTTAAAGACTCCCCAGGTCATCAGTGTTCAAGACTTCCCCATGCAGGAGCATTTCTCTTCATAATTTTTTCTAGAGCTCCTTTCAGAATGTCTGGAGTCAGCATTATTTGCTTCACAGCAGAAATGTTTCGATATTCAGATCTCTATAAACACCCCTGTCTGAATAGATGGCCATATCTCTAATAAATCATTCTGAAATTTTAACACTTCTGCATTTTAGAGTGAGGTTTCTAATAGCAATCTAACAGTACTTGAAGCTTTTCTTTTCCCTTCACACAAATAAGTCCATCCTTTATTAAAAATATTTGATATAATTACTTCTTATCATATAATCA
>JAOEHX010033642.1:0-34168 GCA_025448015.1 Bolborhynchus lineola | reverse complement strand
GAGTTACCAAATAATGTTCAGAGATGGCTGATGGAGTGTTAATTCTGGCTTGGGGAATGGGAGAAAGGGGCATGGCTTCTTCCAGTGCTGTTTGTCTTATTCTTTGGGTCATTTTTCAACTTTCTAAATAAAGAAGTCTTGTAGAATTCTCTGATATACTTTCCTAAGGCACAAATTCATTTGTTACTCAAGGAGTTACCCATCAAAGCAGCAGAGAGGATGCAGAGCCCTCTCATAGAAAATGAGGAAAAAAGTTCATAATCTTAACTATCCAGCACCTCTATTCCCTGCACAACAGTAGGTGAGGAATGTAATGCTCTTTTCTGTTGCCAGCTTGTGTTTTGCTGTATCTGATACTTAGAGTTTCTTCATTATGGTGGTTCATGGAGACTTGCTGGAAGCTGTTCCTCGTCTCTCTCCAAGTATGAAAATCTAGTCTTGATGGCTGTGTTTAGAATCAGACTGTATCAGTAGCTGTTGGCAAGACTGCACTGAGAGGATGAAGGGAGCTTTACTCTTTCCCCAGCTCCCTACAGCACTTTCCCATTAGTGCTAGCTGGTACAGTCCATTTGTTTGGGATTTTCTGCATGTTACTTAATACTTCAAGACCTGTTGCTGTCTTTAGGAGATGAGGAGGCTGAACAACTCTCAAGGAGTGTTTAGCATCTCAAATTCAGTCTAACTAGAAAAAAAAAATCCTCTTTACCTTGAACAACTGACTATTCCAACTTTATGTCCTAACAGCACATGCAGATGGTGTGTAAATGGCCAGTCACACATGAAGTCCCCTCTCTAGGGAAACATGTAAAAGCCAGCCATGATTCATATGCTTCTGGGATACCTTATGTATGTTTTTCCTGTGTGGGGGCCCAAGATGAAGCTGTCTCACTGTGCACATTCAGGCACAATTACTGAGGACAAAAATTCCATAGACTCTTTTTGGAAACCCATGTCTCTACTAGTAAACTCCTTTGAGTTCAGTCAGTGGAAGTTGCCCCATGGTAACAAACCACTGTTCATTCCTCTTGCCTCTTCATGCCTGTGTTTATTTCTGTTTTCTCTTCAGATGGCAGATGAATCCTGTCAGTGCTTTTTTGGCTTTGCAGCCTTTTCTCAATCATCTTTGCTTTTGCATCTCCAGCAATGTGCAAATCTGATGGTTTGCTATTTCTAAGAAGCATATTTCTTTTTCATGCTATCTCCTTGTCTCATTCCTGTGCTTTTTTGCTGGGTGAAAGAAAGAGACAAATTTCTAGTAGGCAAAAAATAAACCATCCCCAGCTCATGAAAGAAATGAACCCTTTTTAATCACTGCTGTAAGGTGCAACAGTTTGATGGGAGTTCCCTATCTTGGTTGGAAGAGTGACCAATAGGGTCCTGAACAGCATCTTTTGATGCATCTGTTGGATCAATTGGAATTGTATTGCACATGAGGAGAACAGTACTGCACGAGCTCTTGAAATGGAGAGAACACAGATGATATTTTTATTCAGTCTCAGCCAGATTGCTTGGTATTGTGTCTTTTCTGTGTAAAAAGACAATCTGGCAACAGGCCACTGCCTGCCGAACAACTTGGCTTGGGCCTCCTGTTTGTCTTCGCCTGAGCTGAGCATCACCAGAGATGCCAGACTGCTGACCACAAGCCAAGAGTGTTAAAGCACTGTCCTTCCTAATCAGCATTTCTCTGCTATTTTTGGTGGAAAATACTTTAGGGATGAGGGGATAGTTCCTGACTCTTCAGATCTTTGGTGGCATCAGTGATGGTAGTTTGCTCTCCCCTTGGTAAGAGGATTAGCTGTCCTGGCTGAAAGACTGCAAGCTTAGCATGGTGTAGCCAACCCTAAACAAATTCTTTTCCAGAGTTTCTGATTCTGTGCTTCCCATGTCCTTTTTCTTTTCTGGTATCTGAAGTGGAACTTTTAAAAGCCTTCAAGCGATTAGAAAGCTAAATCTGATTGACTTCCAGTTCCATCTGACTAACCACATGTACTGCACCAGGTACTGACATAGTCAAACCACACAGATTTCCTTGGATTTTTCAGAGGACAACTTCAGTTTGTCTGTGACTAGGGGTTTTCATGAGGTGACTGGGTGTGCTGGGGACAAGGTGATACTGAGCTGTGGGTTGTGTTGTAGCTGGGCTTTTGGCATCAAAACCAGGTGTAATACTGGGCATTTCCACCAGTGTCCTATAATCCATATCGTAAATCATCTTTCCAAGGTCCCTCTTGGCTCTTTCTGTTTTCTAAGGAAGTAGTTTAAATGGTGAAAGTGGAGGAAGATTGGCTTCTTCAAAGCACAGGTTTAATTATTAATTTGTTAGGATGAACAGGTATTTTATTCAAGTTAAATGGTTTCTGTTCCATCCAAGTAGG
Organism: Bolborhynchus lineola; assembly: GCA_025448015.1. Classification (NCBI taxonomy): domain Eukaryota; kingdom Metazoa; phylum Chordata; class Aves; order Psittaciformes; family Psittacidae; genus Bolborhynchus; species Bolborhynchus lineola. The sequence continues at coordinate 31,792 of JAOEHX010033642.1, read as the reverse complement.
AGTGTGGTAAGGTACAAAACAGCAACCACTGTGCACTAGGAGACATGGGACTAAAGAATTGGATGTGACTTTCTTTTCTGCCTGCTGGAACCAGGCTCTGCCTGTGCCTACTGCTCTGAGTGGGTATTTCCCTAACTCAGTAGTTGTGTTTTTCTGAAGTAAGGACAGTGTTTTTGCTTTCAGCTCTAATGCATAGTGATGTGTATAGTAGGACCTGTCATAATTCATGAAGTCAGTTCTGTTTCAATGTTAATAAGTCCTTAATCAAGACATTTGTTTCATCCAGGATGTCACATTTAGCAGTGGATTGTGAAATGCTTGAAAACTGGAATCGTAGAAGCATTATTTAATGCTAAGTGTTATCCGCATCATAGCAGAAACTGGAACATGCCAGGAAAACATCCTTCACATTCTGCATCTAATACATCTGAGCTTTCAGGATCAATCGTGAGTTGGCTGAGTATGTGTGCTATTTCTCTCTGATTATGTGTGGTTTAATATTATATGCTATATTCAGTAACTCATTCTCGCATTGCTTATCTGTTACCTATTTTCTATGGCTGGTTCTTTTTTCTTTATGAAATAATACTGTGCAATGTTGGACCCATCACTTTAAACCAAGATTGGCACTTTAAGTCCAAGAGAAAATAATTGAAATTTAAAACTAGTAGTCCTTGTTCCAGCCTGTTTGTGATGTGTAAGGAAGAAGGAGAGGTTTGGGCCAAACAGCTGCTGGTGGGATTAAGTGGAAAGCTATCCAGAGAGACCAGGTTTATGATTATCATCTCCTATTCTTGGTGTTGTCTTCAAGAGGAACAGAGCTTAGGGCTAATATTTCCTCTTTAATATCTAGTTCTCCTGAGTTTTTACACTAGCAGAAAAGAAAAGGAATCCATAGTGAGCTCAGGGGAAACATTGTTCCAGTGTGGTTTTCTTCTTTACTTAAATTACGTTTAATGTTGTGCCATTTTTTTTCTTATAAGCTCATTTCTGTCAGCAATTAGGTACATTACATACAGTCAGTAATGACAAAAACCATACCTGTATATGTGACACGTGTTGCTGTACAATAATGTCAAGTACAAAATTTCTGAGTAGAGCAACACTGGAAAGTCATTATTTGCCTTAGGGAATTGTTTGCATTGATATTGTAAATCTATCAGATTGTTGCATCCTTCCTGTGAACCAGACCTCTTGTGGGGGGTGTTGTGAAGGCACAGAAGAAGGAGCCCTCATCATATATGCAAAGAAAACATTTTGGTTGGGGTTTTTTCCAGTTTCTGTCCTGAAATACTCAGTAAAGAACTGTAGAAAAAGAGAATTTTAAAGTATTTATTCAGGTTTTATTTTGTGTTTGCACAGGCTCTATCAAAATGAATCCTTCCAAGTTCCAACCATTTGATCAAAAATATTTGATGTTTTAAGGGTCCATGTTTTGTGTGCTTCTAAAAGCTATTTTTCACTATAAAATGTTTTATTTGAATTTAGTCCAAGTTACAATGAGTGCTGGAGCAATTAAAGCATCAGGCACTATAAGGAGTCTGGGGAGCACAGGAGACAGATAGGATCAGGGCTTAAGCTACTGAACTACCTTTTATGAGAAATAAAGATTTCACAGACCTGCGTTTCAAACAGAATAGTTGACATATGCTAAACTCCAAATGCTAAACTCCTCCTGCCCTCTCCCACTGAACAAATAAAGATCCATGAAATATTCACACTTATCTCTGCAGGAAGAAAGAAAATGCTTTATTTCTATTTTAAAGTCTTTGGTAGGTGCTCAGATGTTTATGCTGATGGGACCAGAAATGCCATCAAAAGGTGAGTGGGGAAGCTGTGGGAATTTTGAGCATGACTTTGTCAACTATCACATTTGTTCAGTCTTTATACTTCCAGCCAGGCTGCCTGTTCATGGGCATCTATCAGTGGAGATATTGTACACTGGGAGATTTTTAAAGCAATTAAGTGTTTCTGTGCAGGGCTGGATCATACCCTCATATTCTGCAATCAATTAAATCCCTTTTATTTAATTCTTGTAACCATTACTCTTAAAAAAAGGAAGGAGAGAAAAAGCCTTTTAAATATTTTTCATTAGCACTTACTATTAAGTGGGGAAGTGCCCTAAGTGTATTTTAATTTAATTTAGATAGAACAGCAACATTTTTCCCATACTAATTAAATGCCAGTTTGTTACTAAGAAAATATTTATTGAAGTTGAACTTGCTGATAGATACATATCTATTACATCACTGTTGAACCTCATTAAATAGTGTTTTAATTGCAATTTGTTTTTAATTACCATTCATTAAGCATATTATTAAATCTAAATTGCATGCTTATGAAAGATGGGTTTGCCAATATGAGCGGCTGAGGCCCTTAACTACTACTTTACTTCCAGGTTCCCATAACTTGAGGTGTGTAGGGTGAAAGTTTGATCTATTTACATTGCTACTAACAGTGTGCCCTCCCTGGCTGCCTGTGTCTCCCATCTTTATTAAATAGAATTAATAGCATCTGAAACAGTCAACAGATATAAAAAGAAAAAAAAGTAGGAAAAAATGATGCCAGAACAGCTGTTTGGGCAAGGAAGCAGGGAGCCAGCAGGGAGGAAACTGAATCAGAAGGGCACAGACAGGGAAAACAGAAGTTAAACAGGGCATGGAAACCAATTATCTAAATTAAAAGTAGAGGATGGGGACTGGATGCCTGAAGGATGCAGGAGGATGCGGTAAATGATTAGCAGAGCTTTTTCTCTTCGGCTTCTGGTGGCAACTGCGGGTAGGGTTGGTCACTATTATGTTAGCCCAGACGCTTTTCAGCAAAAGGAGTTGCTGGTCTCAGTTTTCCTTTCTAAGTATATCAGTTCTTTCAACAAAAAGACCTCATTGAGTATTGGTTTTAAAAGCTAGATGTTTCTTTTAAATCCTAAGAGGCTTTTGGAGCCTTTCCTCTAGGAACAATGCTCTCTGAAAGGAGGAAAGTCTGGGAAGAAGGGTGTGAGGATGCTCTTCTGATGGAGACCAGCTCAACCAGTTAGCAAACTGGAGAGCTCTTCCCAAGGCAGATGGAGGTAACAGACAAAAGGCATGATCCCTTATGGGGTGCAATGTTGGCATCCTCTAGGATGACAGTGTCTAACCCTCTCAGAGCACTTGGGGAGGAATTACTGGGGTTGGGCCTGCTGGGCAATGCCATAGGGGTGAAAAGAGAGTTGAATGATGGAAATAGCTGAAGTAATCTGACCTATTGCAGACTTCCCCATGGGCTGGATAAAGCAAGGCAGTAAGGCTCTGTGCATTGACGCTTTTTGGCTGTGGTTCTTCTTTCATTGAGGGTAGTTTTGTGCCAGTTTATCTCCATTGACTCCAATGGATTATCTCCAATTCACAGTGCAGTTTAAATCATAATCAGGACTTCTTTTCTCCTCAGTTCATGGATCTCTTTCAGATCTTTCTGTACCAGATGTTACAATTGTAAACAAATCATCCTGGCAAACCAAAGTATCTTTTCCTATGTCTGTGTCACAGTGCCTCTGGATCTTCTGCTCATAAAATATTAGTTATACAACAGGGTATTTTGGCAGATGGGTATCTTCCATGAAAAAAGCCATTTCCATCGCAATACAACAGTGCTTTTATATGGACTGTTTCAGGCCGCATTGCACAACCCTTTGGCACAATGATGCATTGTGCTATCTTGCTTCTTGATATGCTGAATCATGGGATGACACTTTGCCAGCTTCTTTGTATAACAACAGTAACTTGCTCATGTTTCAAAGATAGAGAAGGCCGCACAAATCACTACAGTTCAGGGAGCCTGAACATTTGGCCGAGGGGAGTTCTCAGCAGCCTTTAAACTCCTCCACATGGGTGGGGAAGTTACCTTTCAGCTCCTGCTCTCTTTAGATGGCTGTAGGAAATCACATATGGCTTCCACTTGTCTGTACAACGCTGGGGAAGGCCCAGATTCTTGCCCTCTCTGAACTGATAGCGATCAGCCACTCTGTGCTGTGGCCCCTTAGCTGAAAGAACATAAATCAGTTCACCTATCAATGGAACACCGTCTGCGTTCACAGCCTTGGTCACGCATAGATGTGGAACTGTGGAGGAGACTTTAGAAATACCCCCCCCAGATACATCAGGTGGGATTTCCTTACATTATCTCTAGCACGTGGATGTGAGGGGGCAGCTAAATTAAACCTCTCCTACTGCAGTGTCCACAACAATATTCATTTGTCCACATGTTCTTCAATGCCTCCTGGGTACTTTGGGTGCTGTGTTACAGTATAACTGCTTATGTTCAATATCTCAGGGTTCTGGTGATGATTTCTAACTTGTGTTTTAAGCATTGTTTTACTGTTCGTCAGTCATGCACAGGCTCCTTGTGGAACTAAATGATGCTTTCCTTTGGCCATTCTGGAGTTCTGATTTGTATTTCTTTAGAGTTTCTAACTGTAACGATTTATCTGATCACAAAGAATTCGGAAGCAACTGAGTGTATTCGCAGCTGTTCTGGGGAAAGGGACGAGATTCTGATCTGAAAGGAACACATTTCACTGCTTGAAAATGGGGTTTTACAGGAAAGGCACTTATATTTTTTAAATACATCTGTATCCGAATACTGGATTGTATTCTCAGCACATTTCAGTTCATAGCACAGCATAGGACTACACCTTATGCACTTTGGACAAGTATTTGAAAAAACAGTGGTTTGCCTCTGAAGACACACGCTCTGAATCCCACTGGAAAGCTCTAAATTATGGAGGTGGTGTCTTGACAGACCTCAAGGGTGAGTTTGCACATCTGATTTTTAAGTGTAATTGTTACAGCAATTTAATTTACAAAAGTATCCACTATTAACTGGGGCTTCCATAATACAAGCAGCTGTAATGCCCTTTCTGCCCCCTGTGCTTATTGCATGCTCATATTCCGTAAGTATCTGGCCATGTGCAGTTGGGCTTTGATGTGAGATATAATAAATATCAGCGTTTAAAAAGCATCATGTACATATTTGTCTGACATGCATATGTATAGAGAAGGTCAAGGGAGTTACTTGTAATGTTTTTACGCAGGGTCATGAGCATGTGAAGCGTTCTTCATATGGATGCTACGTTTTCTAGAATATTTCGATTTTTTTGGTATTTGTAGTTCAGTGTTTCAGACATTCTTGAGTGAATTTTCCATATATTTACATGTTTATTAGCTTAAGTCTTCATTCCTTTGTGTCACCTCCTTGTCTCCCCATCTTCTCTCATGCCCAAATCATTTTACAGGGCTGCCCTGCCACAGAAATGGGTCAGACAAGTTACAAGACCTGTAGATTGCTTGGATGGGGATCCACCTAGCAACACCGCTGCACTAATGCTGGATTGGGAAATTTGCCCTACAGGAGTTTGTCTTGATTAAAGGCTTCAGCCTGTCTTTGCAACACAAACACAGGAGCCCCCATGCTGCTTTCTGAAATTTACAGCGTATTTTCTTTTTACTCAAGCATATTGAAGCAGAACAGAAGAAAGGATCAAAGGTACCGTAATGTTTCTATAAACAAGTACTACTTAGTTTGGTTTTTTTTATCTTGGGTTTATTTTTTTCCAAACAAATCTTCCAGGCACATTAGGCTCAGATTTCATTTTATTGCCAAATCACCAGCTGGCAACAAAATCACATATGTCTGTGTAAATAAAGTAGATGAGAAGCTGAACAGGAGATTGGGAGATGATTCAAGCAGTCATATTGGCTTCTACACCTTAAAATTGGACGGCTTTAGCTGTCTATTCAGCAATGTCCTGTACAGGCCCCTTTTCAGCATGAAATACAGAATTACCCCAAGCTGAGACTTTAGCCTGTGGTTTTCCTCCCTTTGAGTGAATTTACAGGAAACAGATAATTCTTTGGGACTGTAACCGAAAAATTCATTTTTTGTCTGCTCATCAAGCGGTGACTCATACACTCCCTGTTACTCAAATAGGTGTAACTCTTGTGATGGCTGATATTATTATGAAGCATTTTCACTCTGAAGGCCTTCGAAGATAATGCAATTTTGGAATTGTCCTGAGGGCTCTATTACTGCCTTCTTGGTATGTTTGAATTCCCTTGGCAATGAAATCTCAAAATTGATTAATTTACCTTTAAGGTCAATGTAGCTATACAGGTCTTTGCCATTTTAGGTAGTCAATGGCATGATCATCTCTATTTGAAACCTTTCATTAAGTTTCTTCATGCCACCCTGTTATTCCCATGGAAAAAAGCCTGATTGTTACTATTAGGCAAACATATAAAAAAGTTAGCAACTGTCGTCTTGCTTCGAAAAGCAATATAGTTGTGAAAAATAGGTTCCTTTTAGCTACAGTGCTGCTCTTTTTGTGTTCATGATGAAAGAATATTGGAGTTTTGGGTAACTACTAAAGAATTAGGATATTTGCTCATATTGGTCTATCCAAATCTCTCTCATCCAGATATGCCCTTTGTGAGGGCAGAAATGCAGTACCAGCTATCAAGGATCTATTTGCAGGGGCAATTTTGAACTCAGTCAGTAAACTCTAGAAGAGCTTAATTAATGAGTGGGGAAAGAGCTCCATTGTCTGGGAGGTGGAGGGCAGAAATAAAAGCGGTTAAACAGTAAATAGGTTTTGTTTTATGCTAAAGCTTTTTAATCCTTCCCTTTTCCCTAACATACTCCTTTTAGGAGTTTTCGATCTCAGCCGACTTCTTGAAGCTCTTGTCCCTGCTGCAAGTTCTGATTTTTCTGTCAAGGGCTCCAATTTTGCTCTTTCTCCCTAATGTTTCCCTTTATGCAACCTAATCCCTATTTCCTAATGCAACCTGGGAATGTAACGAGAGGGAGAGGGGCTTCAGTTTGGGAAATACCACTGCATGTTCCCTAGCTGACTTTGTTCCTAAATTGGACAGAATAGAGAACACTTCCTGCCCCACTCAAATCATCTGCATAGAAAGATAAAACGGGAGTTAACAAGGGTCAGGTTTATGACAGGGAAAGACTGCTAATGACCATTATCTATACCACAGGTTTAAATTCATTACTTTTGCATTAAGTTCTTAATGCCCAAAGCAATAAGCAAACTGAGTCCTGTTGAACTGTAGTAACCTAACCTTCTCTCCAAACGAAATAGAGGGGAAGGCAGAGACACTTGACATGGCCTTTATTTCATCTTCTCTTTCCCCATCCCCCATGCACTCACATGTTGTAAGTTTACCATTCCTTCTCACAGCCTGTTTCTTTTTTCTCTCTCCTTCCTTCCTGAGTTTTTGTAGCTCTCTGAAGTGGTAGTTGGTGCCAGATTTACTCTGCTGAGAAAGTTAGGCCTTCCATAACTGTGGCTTCAGGGTTTGTCACATGAAGAAGTCTACACTGGTAATCTTTTAAAGTATAGAATTACACAACATATGTTCAAAATCAAAAGCTTTTAGTTCCAGAGGTAAGACAAACTTGGGCTGGCCATTCCTTTGTGGTTCCCAGTAGTTCACATCTAGGAGAGTGCATTTGATGGGTGTTTTGAAGTGCCATCACAGTTTTCCAAGGAGAGTTGAAGGTCTTGCATGCTTACATCCAAATGTGACTTGTGGGCATACACCAGCCTTGACTCCAACCATTAGTTCATGTTCTATTCTTTCTCCAGTTATGACCCCTGCTGGCATTTATGGCTCTGAACTTGCCCCACCAGATGTGTGAACAGTTTAAGTTTAGTGAGCAATGAACAAACACCAACAGAGAATTTAATGTAACTTGTGATTTAGAATGAGATCAACATTTCTGTTGTTTCAGCTCTTTTCCTTCTCACCCTCAACTTTATCAACTGAAAAATAATGAATTACTCTCTTATGGGGTGACCTGCAGACTTTTGCTTTGGAGCTGGAAAAGGAAATGACATTGAGTAAGAAGAGGGAGCACAAATGGATTTCCTAATACATGCAATTCCCAGACCAACAGCCTCAGCTTTTGGCAAAGGATGAAAACAACAGTGCATCTTTTTTGAGTTCCCCAACAGAATGAGAGGGAAAGAAGCGGTGCTGGCAGGTAAGTGGTGAATCTATCCCATCTGTAAGAAATATATTAATACTTTTAGAAGGATACCAAAGTGATAGGTGCCTGAGAAACATGATAGATTAGATAAAGAAAATAATATAAACTATCGAGAGCTAAGCAACGAACGTGAAAACCTATGAAAAATCCCTATCAGCAATGCAATGTAATATATTACCATAATCCAATATTATATGGTAACCTCCATATGAGAGCCTTGCACTCTGAGTAATAAGTGCCGAAGGCTGAACATTTATCTTCTGACCTGTTCCCTGTTCAGAGTGATCAGGGTTACCAGATATTTGGGACTCTGAGAAAATTGTCTCTTTGTAATAATGTTTCCCTGCCATGCAGCACAAAGGGGTTTCATTTCCTTGCCCCTTTCTGTCTTGGAAAGGACATATCAATGTTCTTTTTTCTGTAGCCAGGAAACTGCCTACAGTAAGGTCTGAGTACTATAGAAAGGCTTGATGTATCAGCCTGACAACCATCATCTCATGACAGTCTCCTTCAAATTGCTCATCACTGCTCCCAAATGAGCTGCTGCTTATACTTCTAAAATGAGAGACCTGAGTGAACTACAGAACATGTCAATTCAAACTGCTGGGAATGACACAAGTAGGAAGGAGGGAAGGTGGATCCTACCCCAAGTATGTGCCAGTGGAAGCAGATTAGATAGTCTCTAGCTCTGTCTTTGGTACTGACTTGCTGAGCTTTGTCTCCCTTCTGTGGGAGGGAAAAGAGTGCATTGTATCCCTGCACTGGGCTTTTTTAACACTGCTGACTATCAAACTCGACTGTCTCACATGTTAATAAGTTTCTGGCCTTTTCCACTTCTCACTTGCTTCATGCTTTTTCCCATCTTTTGAGTAACATAATCTCTTGATGTTTTTCAGATTGCTTGGGATTCATAAGAACCCAATTTTATTAAGACATCACTACTGAGTTCTGCCAGAAACAAACAGCCAAAAAGCCTTCCATTCTGGTAAAATAAGCTACCCCTTCCATAGAAGAGGTGGAAAGAGGTTCACACTTTTAAATCCTGATTGTTGTCTCCTTTCAGGTATGGGAAACAATTCCATGCCAAACTTGGTATTTAGCTACTAAATGCTTATTTTTTGAACAAGCAAGCTTCCACAGCTCTGAAGTTCAGGGGGAAGAGGGCTTGGGGAGAAGCAACATCCTTTTCTAAGAGCAGAGTGCAGATCAAGGGCCCATGTTCAGTGAACTCTGCCTGATTCAGTACAGCCTGCAAGGTTAAATTTTGTTCACCCTAAGCATTTAATGGCTACAGATGTTCAGGAGATACTGCATCACCTACTACAGCCCTTTGGACAGATGCTGTTTACTTTGACACTCCATCTGTCACTTTAAAATAATCACTGGAGCTTTAACTAGCATAACCCTGCAGGGCTGGCATCAAGGCATGGCATGTCAGAGGTTAAAAATAGGGTCAAGGTCATTTCATGCCATGCATGCTAGAATATCAGGGAACAGCAATTGCTACATCTTGCTCTCCATGATTTTCAGCAGAGAGCACTGCATGTATCACACAGGCTTTTGCTTTGGTTTCTGGAACATCTTCTAATACCAATGATATGGGCCCCACAGCTTGTCAGATACTTTGATTCTGGGTATATTTTGGAGATGGGCATGGTTATGGTGGCAAATAATGGGTGTGACTTCAGCCAAATGAAAAACTTGGTTTTCCGTGCCAACAGCGATACTGTATTGGTATGGATATGGGACACCACTGGGACCTACCAAAAGTCAGCATAGTTATTAATTGGCTTCAGAAAAGAACACTGCCTCTGGAAGGCATTTTCTTTCTGTGTTTCCATTCCTCAGGTGTTCCTCCATGTCTCAGGAGGAGGAATTGTGGAGACAATGAGCTAGGCTAGTAACTGTGCCTTATCATGTGTATAAAGTCTTGTTAAGCCCAGACAATTCTTGCTCCTGGTATGTCTGGAAAATCCATCTGCTCTGAAGCTGTAAATAGCCTCAGTAGAAGTGCTGCTGTAATGGAAGTGGCATGATGTCTTTGCTCTCCATCGTTGATGGTGGCAGTCAGCTCTTCCCCTGCACTGCAGTTCCCAGCCCTGTTAGTACCACATATTAGGAAGCAAAAGGGTACAACAGACCTATGCATTTTGATCCATTCTGCAACATTCAATCCTGTATAAATCTGATTTCAAACACTTAATAGGAATCTGATCATAAGCTATTTTTTAGCTTCATTTATAATCTCATAAGAGAAGTGAAATGGATTTGGTAGGCTGTGGTTTGCATAAACTCATGGTGATTGCTTATATGTTTATCCATTTCCATGTTTTGAAGTTCACATGATTCCTTTGGTTATTTTCTTTCTGTTGGTACCTGGATGATATGTCTGTTCATTGTATTAAGACATTGGCATAGCATCAAGTTAATTTTCTAGAATCTTACTTCTTCAAAGGTATGCTGAAAGCTTCCAAGGTATGCTGAAAGCACTTGCTTCCCAGTTTGGGAACTCTTAGATGGGAATTGCTTAGGTGTATTGTCTCAAAAAACTTCTTCATCTGGTAGTAGTCTTTTGCATTTCAGTGTTAGCTTTAGGCACAAATTGCATTTTGAGGTTTCTAATAAACTCCAGATTTACTCTATTTTGTGCATCATTCTTCTGGGTATGTTATTTTCCTTGCTTTTATTAGGTTTCTGCAACCTGTCAGTGTAGATTAGTTATTTCAACAATACCATCTCTTCTCTTGACTATTGCATTGTGGCATCTGGGGCTTTTTGTAAGACCTTTATAAACATTTCCAGGACATGCTTGGTCAGTGAGGCTTTTTCCCTCAACTGAATTGCCCTTAATGATTTCATAAAGCTGAAAGCTTTTCAGAGCACCAAGTATATATTATTACTAGTTTACATAGTTTGCTCTTGTTGCCTTTAAAAAGGGTTGCTGACTTGGTTAATTGTAGTTGTGCTACTACTGTATGTTGGATGATTGGTTCCTCTGTCAGGAGTAAGTTGGTAGAGGTTTTCCCCACCATGGTGAATTCTCCACCATCTTGACAGATTAGATCTTGGATATTTAGCAGTTCTAAGAGGGATTAGCATCAGCCTCTCATATGGGAGACCTTCAAGTTAGAGTATCTTTTCATCCTACACCTGATAAGCAAGCAGTTCCTGTGTTAGTCACCATGCTTCCCAGCATGATGGTAGGGGATGTCATAATTATGAGTGACTGTTATAGGTAATGTCATCTTTTCCACTCCTCATTTTCTTCTAAGACCTGGGCCCTATCTAAGTAGATTATAACCATTGATTTAAACATTCAGCCATGCAGATCATTCTACAAGGCTCAGTAATAGCATCTAGGACAAATTAGTGCTCATAAATGACTAATTCTATTTCCTCTTGTTTATTACCCAGGCTTTTGGCATTGGTGTGTAGTTAATTAAGGAATTTATTCTTCCCATCTGCCCTTTGCATTTAGTACCTTACTCGCCATAGTGTCTAACTGAGGTACATCAAGGTCAGGGTTTACTGATGCCACTGTTTGTAGATGATGGTTGGGTGCTCTACTTCCCTAAGGTCCTTCCAAGTGAGAGCTGACTGCAAGAAGCTCTTATCACCTTTGCTCTTCCTGTCTTGCATCAAAACTGGGAGCTGAAAGAGGGAGGTCAAGGCCTCCCTTTATGGCTTTTCTTTTGTCTTACAACATACAATCTTATCTCTGTCTACCTCAATTGGCAGATAATCTTACTTTGTCATTTTTTGGTCCCTGCCCCTATTGAAAGAGCTGTCTGACTTCAAGGGATGTGCTTTGCATCAGGAGGTCAATTAGGCTTGCTCACTGTCCCTTCTGGAGCTTCTTTTTTCTCATATCCCAACTTATGCTTTCATGTCTGATTTCTATTAGTGCTTGTCCTCTATATAGATTTTGTTAGCTGCTTCATCTGAAGGAGAATATTTTTTCCTATTAAGTGATGGATGCTGCAGCTCCTCATCCTAGGATTTAAATAGACCAGCATTTTTCCCCCTGTTTTACCAGCACTAAATTCACATAACGTAACAGCAAACCAAGCCCATACCCTGTCAAACAGAGACACTCTCTCAGTGTGGTGACCCTCTTTCTGTCACCTGCCACATTTTTCGTGCTCAACCTACAGCTGTGAAACTGTTTTCTCCCCACTTCTCTTTGAACAACGAAGTCCAAAGAGCACTCCTCAGTTTGATGCCTGTCTGAATTTGCAGAACATCCTTAGACAGAAATGACACTGATAACAGCGATGGAAACGTCTTCATGAAAGCAGCAGCTTTTCATTGCCAGCTCCTCCAGTGGGGCAGAGCTAATAACAGTCATGCTGCAAACTTGATTTAATTTGTGTGTGCCAGTTCTAGAGCTTTCCTATTGACCTGATGAGCACTGAATCGGGCTGCGTGGTAGCTACAGCTTGGCTTTCTGACTCAGTATCGCTGTCTTAGAATGGTCTCTGCCAGATCAGTCAGATTTTCCACTCAGACATCCTCTGAGGAGACACAAGTGTTCAGCTTTAGCTGCCTGTGAGCTGAAATGGCTCATTTTTCACTTGCGTCTTTTTCTCAAACAACTTTCCCAAACAAACTTCTGGGTTTTGGGTGGGACAATTCTGTGAGTTTCTGATAGAGTGCTGAGAATAATTGTTCAAACCTTTACTGGCTGACATTGCTTACTGTCTTCAAATGTTCCCTTTCTCCTTTCAGTACATTTCCATGTCGTTACCTGAAATGAGGGCAAACTGATTTTTAAGGAATAAAATATGCAGGCCATACTTACAGTTAATCTTCTGTGTTAGCAGTTGCTATTGTGTGACTGATTGGTCTGTGACTAAATAACTGCAATATTAAAACAGTTTTAGCCTGACAACATAAAAATCAAAGCTCAAGCTATATCTCTGTAAAGCAGTGTTTGTTACAAGGTGGGCATACCCCCCACTAGGGAAAAAGAGACTGTTTGCATTGCCAAGCTGTAGTATATATCTCCCGCTTCCCATAGAAGTGATTTCCAAAGGTTGGGGTTTTTGGCTCTATTTTTTCCTGTTAGTTTTTTTCCCAAGGGAGTGCCAGGCCTGAGTGTTGTAGTCTGATTTGCATTTATTTTATTGCTTGAGATGATGAAGGATGTGAAGTTAATCTGCCCATGTTACACACCTCCTGCTACTTTGACTTGGTTCCTTATTTGCTGTGGGATTTTAGTTGATGATCCATTGAGATCCACTCGAGACAGTGCAGCCCCAAGAAGGAAGGGGGTTAATTTTGTCTTTATATAAATCAATGTGTTGTTTACAGTTGCTTTCTGGCTGCTTGCTGTGACAGGCAGAGTTATAGGACTTCAGGAACCAGAGAAAATGTGCATGAAAGCAGTGGCTGGAGATACACAAATGTGTAGAGGAGTTGTAGAAGAAGGTAATTGCACCTAAAAATCAATGAATCATCTGATATCCATCTGACTATCTTGCCCCTCTAATGATAGTGAAATATAGAAGATTTCTTATCTGAAACAAATATATAAGGTAGTAGTATAAAAAGATGTGTGTACAGTAACCCCCTGCTAGGCACCCCATGGAATGTTGTGGCATGACGTCTGTGATGGGGTCATGTCTGAATAGAGAGAAGTGTAGATGATCACAGAGCACATGGCACACTGTACTGAGGTCAGGACATGAGTGGAAAGAACTTCTCATGTACCTCAGCACTCAGAAGAAAAAACAAGTAAACAAACAGTGCTGAGCGGTTTGCTGCTGTCTGCTGTTCTTGTTGGTTTTATTTCTCTCTCTTCTAGGAATTTTGTAGTAGTGCAATGAGGAATAACCTATTAATGCTTAGAAAGCAATTATAATGATTCCAGCTTACACATGAATAAACAGAACGAAGCTTAGGTGACTGAGTCACAATCATTTTCTTAGTCTGATAGGGCATGGGCAGCAACAAAGAGCCGGCTCAGCACTGTGCTCTAATTGCTATTTTGCCAGAAAAGTTGGAGCTGGAGATCAAACAGGCAGAAATGAGTTATAAAGCTCTCTGAATGTAAATTGCTGTACACCCAGTAGTAATTTCACGCTACATAGCTAAGATAAGTCTTGCTTTTGAGGTCCCACAGGATGACCACAGGTCATACCAAGGACAGGATCCAGGCTTTGTAACTCCAGTGCTGCACTTAAGCACAAGACTGTCCTTCCTCCCTCTATGAACTTGGCATTTTATTACAGAGTACCTTATTGTATAAGTCCATATATGATACTTTCACATGTATCCAACCCTGAAACATGGTTAATGTAAAAATACCCATCACTGATGATGCATAATGTGAATCATCATAATGTCTTGCTTTTATGGAAGAATTCACAGCTTCAGTTCAGACACGTGGTCTGGTACTCGGATCACTCATTGATGTTGCAGTTTCGTATGTCCACAGTGTTCAAGACCAGGTTGGACGAGGCTTGGAGCAACCTGGTCTAGTGGAAGGTATTCCTGCCCGTGGCAGGGGGTTGGAACTGGATGAGCTTTAAGGTCCCTTCCAGCCCAGTCCATTCTGTGATTCTATGATACGTTATGAGGATCACTCTTTTCTCCTCCAGGGATGAAGTTGTTACTATGATATATAAAACCAGGTCAGGATGAAGTTCTCCCTTCATGTCTGGGGACATATTTTTGTTATTTGAAAGCCCACCTAGCCCATATAACTACAGAAACACAAGCACAAGCCTTGCTATCCTGCTTCATATGCTATCAGCCAAACAAGCGAGCCAGCTTTTTGAGTCCTCCGGGGTCATTTTATTTTTAGGGCTGGTGCCTGATGCAGGAAGAAAACAGCTTGATCTGGAGGTTCTGCTTTGAGTTTCCAGTGCTGGCAGCAAAAAGTAACTGCTTTTGGCGTGAGGCTGAGTTTAACCAAGGGAAAAAGCTGTACAGGCCAGTGAGTTGCCGTATTTTGAGCGTTGCTGTTCCAAAGCACAGCACAGTTCCTTGCCTATCACAGAGCTGATTTACTTTTGTTCTCTTCAGGCTCCACTTGACATTCCAGCTGTTTTTCTGCCTCCTCAGTTAATCTCACCCTTTTTTTCTTGTTGCTTTTTCAGGTTTTTCCCTGTTTGTCTGAAATCCATCTTGGGGACACTTGTTGCCCCATTCTCTGATCTGTTTTGAGCCTCTGCCAAGCACTGCTGCTGCCAGGGGATGAAATGCCTGAGTCGCCACTTTGTGAATGTTGCATTTGCTGGTGGGGTGGCAGAGCCAAGGCGATCATGAACAAATCAAGTAACCACAACAAAGGCCCAAAACACAAACACTGGGACTTAACCTCAAAGCATATGCTGGAGCCCACTGAGGTGACAGGCAGCAAAATGCATACTGAAGGACCTCAAAGCATTACTTAACCTCAGTCCTGCTCTAACCACATCAGAGGCATATACCTCACACAGCTCTGGATCAGGGGAGAGGGTGGAAGGGAAAGGTAGCAGTGACCAAAGGACTTTTTTCTTCCTTCCAGAATGAATTTATCAGAGCAGGAGATGAAAAAAGAGAGAAGAAAAGAAAGAAAAATATGCTTTGGGTTATTGAACAGCAAAGCTGCAGCTGAAGGAAGTAGCACTGAATGGATGAGAGAAGCCTGGCTTGGCACACTGGCTCTGTACGTACCCTCATGCAGTGGTCCCAGCGCTGACCAGCTCCCAGTGTCTGCATTGCCTTTTTTCCCATGCTCTCCCATCATCCTGGTTGTTAGCCTGAGAAACATTATATCAGGGAAAAAACTGTGTCCAGTTGACCTGAAGGGCCGGTGGGTGTCTGGGCTCTTCACACCACTGTCTGCTGGGGCTAGACCTTGCCAAAAGGTAATTTATACCCCATGTGCTAGCAGTGATTGATTAAACACAGAGTTAACTGTCACGGTGATGCTGAGGCCAGTGGAGGTTTTGTTACTTAATTTTAGCTGGATCAGGGTCACTCCTGTGCTGCCATCAGAGGCACGGGAGCATTTAATATAACATGGGCACCAGGCCTCTGTGGCTCCCTCCAGGTTTGGTCACTTTTGTTTTGTTAGGAACAGACAGGAGAAAGGCTGAAATGCACCCACCCAACCTGCATGGAGAGTGCAGGTCTGTGTCAGTGTGTCTTTAAAACATTGTGGCCTGTTTGCCTTGTGATAGCCCTATAGTGAAAACATTTTTCATTCTTTCTCCCTGATGCAAAAGGGAAATGGGTTCCTATTTGCATTGTCCCCACAGTGTTTGTGTAATTAATGTACATGGGGGTTCTCCCTCCCCCACCCTCTCCCAAGGTAAAAAATGACCTTGTCAAAAATTAGATTAAAAAATATTAGTTACTAAGCAATGGGTAGGGCCCCACAGGGATGGCATCCCAGCTCCTGAAATGGTATGTATAGTAAAAACTAATAAAAATGGTGTCAGAGGCTCTCAGGCTTCCAAGTCCCCTGCTGTGTGACCCCCTGATCCCAATTTATTAGCTGAACCCAGGGAAGCAGACAAACCTCCCTGGCTCCAGACTGTAGGCTCCAAGAAAGCAAATAATGTGAGCTCCAGAGCTGTGGCTCCAGAGCAGGAGGGAGGGAAATCCTCATGGAAAACAGGGGATTGAAAGTAGGGCTGGAGGGAGCTGCTGACAAGAGGTGTCTGAGCAGGATAGGAAGGGAAGCTCCGTCTGCTATATCTCAGTACCTTGACGTTCAGATGCTTTGAACATGCCAGGGAGGAAGGGGAGGAAGGCGCAGGCAGAGTGGGGCCTGGGAGGAGGCACCCAGCCAAAGTTGCTTCTTGTCATGTGTTAGCAGCACGCTCAGGTCTGAGATCACCTTGTGCTGGTGACTGAGGATTTAGCAGCTGGGGGTGGCAAATGGAGCAGCAAAGAATGTGCTCTGTGGGTCAGAGGGGGATGTGCCTTCCCCCTGCCTGCTCCCCAACTGCAGGAATTGGCTCTTTAAAGCATTAAAGGCGATGCAGCTCATCACGCTGCTGCTAACACCCTGGATTTCCTCTTTGCTGTGTGGCACACAGAGCAATTAAACGTGTTGCACAAAGGGAGTGTGAAGGGGATTTTCTTTCTATCTTTTTTTTTGTCTCTTGAAAAGCTGCCAAAGCAAAGTGATATTGATGAGGACGGCTTGCTTCGATTAGCAGCGCTGGCTAAGGAACAGTCACCTCCAGCCCATTCCCCTCCTCCTCTTCTGCCTTGGACAAGAAACCTCAGTATTTTTTCTGCTTTCAGCAGTTGTCTGTTCAGTACTTCCAATCTATGCCCATATTAAGCTTAAGTGTAGGGGTAAGAAGCATAACAATAACTCTCCTTGTTTAATGCCAAACCATTGCATTTGAAGTGCTTTGGCTTCCCAAGGGGGATGTTATAAGGAGAAGGCATTGCACTTTTTTAAAGGCACAATTATGCAGTAAAAGGGCTAATGATGGAAATGAGGGGATGAAGGCTATGTGGAAGGTAAGCATATGGAGTGGAGCAGACCTGTCCCATTTGTCAAGTCTTTCTACATGTGTAGTTTGCTGTTTGGAAGTGTTTCTGGGGTTTCCTGAGGATGGACTGACTCAGTATTTCTCCCAGTCAGTGACTTTCATGTTTGTCTCTAGGAACAAAGAGAAAGGCCTGTAGCTTTGGCTGCGTTAGTGCTATCTGGCTTGTACGAAATAGGGTTGAAATCCTATTCTCACTTATAGAACTGTCTTGGAGAAACACCTCTGGATATAAGATCAGTACAGATGACATATTTGGGGGCTGGAAAAACATGTGTACAGACAGGTTTTCTCCTTCATGCTCTCAGGAAGTAGGCTGCAGCTCTATAAAACTGTGTTTTCCTGGCTCTGTTCTGTTTCTTTTTAAATCGCTGCCAGGGTGATCAGTTGAAACAACCACATCATTTGTGTTTTCCATTGTCCAACACAGAAATTCTGAAGCATTGTCTGAAGGAAAGATATGTAACATCCTCCTCTCTCACTCACCTGTAATCTGTGTCTGTTGGCTAGCAGAAGTCCTTGGTGGAGGATCAAGATGTACTTCCTCCCTGGATACACACTGCAACCAAAGACAGCCTAAACCTGCATCTAGCCTTCTCTCTGGTGTTGCTGTTAATACATAGAGGAACCTGCAGTGTTGCTGGTATTTGCCTCTCTACTGTGCAGCATAATAGATGGGAACCCTTTGAAAGGAAGGTGAGTGATGAAGGATGAAGGCTGATTCCCAGAAGCAGAGGCTGGAAATGATGCTGTGCCTGCATTTCCTAAGGCTGGGAGTTAACACTCTCCACAGTGAGGCTGCAGTGCTCAGCACTGCAGCACCCACATCAGTATGCTGTGTCTGTGTCATTGAAAACAGAGGAGGAAGCATGGCCCCAAACAGGCTTTCCTCACATATGGGCTTGAGGAAGAAGCAGCCTCAAACCTGAACAAGTAGCCCTGCTTTAGGACATGTTAGACTTTCCACTGCATGTGGATGCATCATCTGGATACTGGTCTAGGGGTAGCTGCACAGTGCAGCCATGTCCTGCAAGTGCTTCCTGAGGTTTGGAAGGGGAAGGCAGCGCCCTGGGATGAGTGCTGTTGTGCAGTTGGGTTGTGGGGGAGTCTCAGTATCCACAATTTAAGGGCAACAGTCATTTTGCCTCTCTTGTGTACTGAAGCAGTGCAGGGGTGGAGAGTCTGAGTTCTCCTTAATGTGGATCCCCCATAACCTTGGGCAAGGTGTACTCATTGCGTGGCCCTCATCATTTGTGGCTGAGGTATCATTTTTCTCAAGATAAGCTAAATTCCATTCACTGTTGGATGACCTTTATCTTGCCATCATAGACAGCGTGCACTTTAAGTGTGAAAGAAACCTTTACTTTATAAATTGGCTGTGAGAAGGGGTTATTTTACAAGAGGTCATGAGAGAGTAAGAGAAGTTATAATCAAGTTGTGCCCTCTGGAACATGCTGTGGGATGAAGATGTGGAGACTGATATCTTCACTTTTCTTCCTTTCCCTTCTTAGCTGGTGATTCAGAACAGAAATGGGTCACTTTATGTCAAAAAAGACGCTGGGTAGATCTGAAACAAAAGGAGAAAAGCAAGTCACTCTTTCAAGTACATTTGTGGTTCAGTTGAATGAAAGCCCAGTCTTGCCAACTCATGATTTGATCATCAGTGCTGCAGTGCATAGTCCTTTCTTACAGCTCTAGATCTTGAGTTACAGAAGGTTTTAAACCATATTCTACCAAAGTCCCCCTTTCCCCATATGTTTAACGATTTCCAAGAAAATATAGGAAGCATGACCTCAGTGTACCCTTAGGGCTGAGTACTGGAAAGCAGTGGATTAAGAACTGGCTCAGACTGCAAAGTGAGGAGTTGGCGGTTACAGCTTATATAAAAAAAGATAAAAGATATATTCTCAGTATTGGTGGCTCAAACTTTGAACAATACAAGAGATGATCCAGAATTTGGGATCTGAAGCAGCTTTGAGTCACCTCTTTGTAGCTCCATGGATTGAATTAAGGGTATAGGAGTTTGCAGAAGGGTCATGGAAATCTGCATTGCAGATGTGAAGGCAGGGGAGCAGCTTCTGTAGATCTTCACCAGCACTGTGGTACTGGTCCGTTTTGTATCAGTCCAGGTGCCCCTGCCCATTGCAAGGGGGGTTGGAACTTGATGAACTTAAAGTCCTTTCCAACCCTAACTATTCTATGATTGTAATATGGTGTTCCTGTGTAAACTGAAGGCTTCTTCCTTTATGATGAACCACAGCAAAAAATGTGGTAGGATCCTTTTGTGCCTCTGATCCAAAGTGAGAATAGGGGTGTTTTTTTTTTCTCTTTTTTCTCTACTCTTCTTAAAACTAAGGTTTGTTTGGAGGTTGAGGCATGGGGAGTTTATATCTGCTTATAGAGGGGCACTGAAGTATCCTTACAGTCCGAAAGTAATGCGTATGCGTACATGTAGTGAATATTTTGCTTGATTGCTATCAGTGCTGTTTGATGTTCCTGTGCAGGGTGAACATCTCCATACAGAAAGTGCATAATCAATGTACCAGTTCCTACTTTCAGAGAGCTGAAAGTTGTGTGTAGATTTGGAAGTATAGCAAATGCAGTCACTCACACAATACCAGTGAACAAGCTGATACTCCAAGGTGGATGAAAAATCTCTTACTTCCATTCCTGACCTTGAGAATAGGCTTGGGAGTGTGAAAGGTATTTTGTCTCTCCCTGCCACACCAGTTGGTGTAATAAAAAGATTTTCTTGGAAAGAAGAAAGAAGATGTACTCTGTGCTCAGTAAGTTACAGGCTTGTTTCTAGATGGCAGCGAAGGGCAAGGTGAGGTTAGATTATATCAGGGCCCTTTGCCAGGGTACATTTGATGACAGTGACTGGAGCTGTCAATGCGAATGACATTGGGAATGTCCACCTGCATGTTTAAAACATGCTCTGTGCATTCAGATGTGAAGTAGTCCAGAGGAGATATAAAAGACATGAAAAGGGTGTGAGAGCTTCTCCCTAAGGTGAGATTTTGGATGCAATAACCTGTTTCTGTCAGGCTATGTTAAAGTAAATAGGTTAATGGCTGGTTTTATTTTCACTATTAATCCTACTTCTGATTTCCACTTCGGTATATTTACAGGATTGCCATCAAGTTCCAGAGAGACTGCTCAGAAGTGAACTTAGCAAACAAAAAAAGTAAGTTCAGTGAATCCCCCCTCATTTCAGTGTAGCTGGACAGATTATCCTGCAATGTTGCTGTTACTACAGAGTCAGACAGTGCTGGTCCCTGCTGCTTTGACCAGGGGCTGGCAGGACCAATGCACTTGTTATTTGCACAAACACTGTACTTCACAGTCCCAGCCAGAACCTGCTGCCTTCCTAAAGAAATTGTGTCTGAGATGTAGGGAGCTGGAAAGATGAGAGGAGCAGAAAAGCCAAAACCAGGGCAAGGCTAAATACTGGTTACTCAAAGCCTGAAGGGGAGAGAGCATCAAGTGATCAGCTAATGGAGCCTTGGATCTATAAATAAAGGTACCATATTATTCCCTCCAGGGCCCCATTGTCACAAAGACCTTTTTCCCCTTGTCAGCCAGAAAGAGATAAACATGGTTCACATGAGTGAGAACAAAGTATGTGCCCCTTTCCCAGGGCTTGACATAGGAGTGGGGATGTGGGTATGACAGAGAAGGTGTATTTCAAATGGACCTTTTCAGGAGGTGAACTCATTGTCACTTGAAAGAATCAGGTGGTTTACAGTGTGTATTTATGGGCAAAAAGTAACATCTTTCTCTATCTTTCTGCAATACACTTAGGAGAGACATAATAGCCTGGTCATGTGCTGGAAAGAAATGACTCATTTTATATTGGATCTAAGTAAAACTAATGTATTACTCATTTTTGTGCAACTCTAGTAAATTGTACTTATTAAGAAGGGGGGTGGGGGGTGGAGGAGGGACAGTTACCTAAAGTCCAACCAATATGAACTAGAAAATTCATGTAGAAATATGGGTGACCTCAGCTTCCTCATAATGAAAATCTGCTGACAAACCTTGTGATTTTGTTTCTCTCCTTAAAGCAGCCCTTGGGGTTGCTGGTAGTTCAGGTGTCAGGACCAGCTACTGATTCAGATCCTGGCTGGATGATTTTGCCTTTGCTCTTCCAAAGAAAGAATCCAGATGTGGCCACCTTCTGGGCTTTCTGTACTGCTTGTTGCTAAAGCATCTGAGTCTGACCCCATTGCTGGGGCAGGGTATGATAGAGCCCTTCAGGCTGTTGAGCTTTGAACTTGGATTTAGCAGCTCTGGGCTCGGTGCTTGCTTGTTCTTCTGATGATGCTAAAGTTCTGTGAGGTGCCCAGGCACCAGGGGAGGCTGTTCGCTGCCTCATAGATCTCCTTGACTTGTTTTGCTGCCTTTCTTCTACTCAGGGTAAATAATTCAAATACCATTCTCATTTCCAGCACTATTTATCTTTGAATTCTGATTAGCAATCCCATATCCAAAGAAGCTAGGAAAATGGCAGCAATTCTCAACTAGACATATTGAGAACAACCTTGTAACCCCTTTCATAATCATTGCTTTTATTTTTCAAAGTTTAAATAGGATAATTTTTAACAGCACTGTGTGCTATTTTCCTTCAGCCATGCTTGCAGTGTCAATGTGTAGAAGCCCCACTCACCACTAAACTATGGTTATGATCACAAAGAGCACTCTGTGTTCTCTGGTGTTCCATTTTTCCATCAGTGGTTTCCATTCGTATCTGCCGAGTTCACAGAACAGAAGGCCTGTGGTACCTGGGAGAAGCTCATGGCTCAGCACCTTACCCTCCTCTTCCTCCTGGAATCTATGGAGTTAGGATAGAGGTAGTGACTTGGTCACTTTAATATGGAATTCCACAGCATCTCCTTTTCTCTCCAGCAGCTGCACCACAGGATCACTACATCGGGAGCTGTCAGACTTTATCTGATGAGGATTTTGGTAAGGGTTCAACTCAGAAAGGGACTAAGGAGAACAGATAAGGTATATCATAAAAAGGGATTGGTTTTACTTGTGCTTTTTAATGGGGTTTGTGTGTGTGTGTTTGTTTTCTGAATCACTGTTCTGGCCGTTTCTTTTCACAAATGAAAAGAAGGGAGCCTGGGAGAAAGCAAAGCTACCAAAGTAATTGGAATGATTCTGACTGGTTGAAGAGACACTTCTCTGAAACTGGAGAGATCTAATCCTTGCCCTTGAGTCAAGTAAGCTGCAAAAAGCACTTATGCTTCTGGAAATAAGGACTGAAAGCAAACCTAAGCAGAGCCTATGGAGTCCTTCAACTCAAGGGGTTTCAATAGACTTGTCTTAGTGACTGTGTGAGAGGCTGGTTAGGAAGCACCTGGAAACTTATCTAATTTTTCCAGCTATTCCGGTTCATCTAATGAAAGATCTTATTTCTGCCTACAAACACTGCTGTGCCTTGGTTAGAGCCTCAGTGCTGAACAAAGCACTGCAAGGAAAATATTGACAGGACAAAGTGGGAAGAGAGTTTCTTCCTGATGTCAGCCCCAGCAGAACTCAGGGTTTGTGCACTGCTGGGCTACATCAGTCCCAGCAGTACTCAGGGGCTGTGCAGGGCTGAGCATTGTTAGTACTTGGATAATGATGGAAAAAAACTTACTTTCTTTTTTGTTTTTTTTTGTATTCACTTTGTACTTTGTTGGATTAAAACAAAGACCAAGCTGAGGTTCAGTGGTAGGCAACTGTGATATGTTTGTAAAGGGTTTGTAGCAAAGTGCTTTTGCTATATATTTTTAAAAATCAGGTTTTAATTGTTGCATTTTTAGTTTAAAGTTCAGTAAAATGGAGAAGGTTTTCTAGCAGAAAAAAGAGTAAAGATAGAGATTAACAGGCAAGCTTGGAGGGGCTTGAGAGGGGCCAATGTGAACCTCATGAAGCACAACAAGGCGAAGTACATCTTCCTCAGGGCAACCCCAGGTATCAACACAGGCTGGGGGATGGAAGGATTGAGGGTAGCCCTGAGGCATACTGGTGTATGAGAGCTTAGGTATGAGTGGGCACTGTGAGCTTGCAGCCCAGAGGCCAATTGTATCCTGGGCTGCAGCCAGAGGAGCATGGCCAGCAGGTCAAGGGAGGTGGTTCTGCTTCTGCTCTGCTGAGGATTGTAAAACACTGGCACAAGTTGCCCAGAGAGGTGGTGGATGCCCCATCCCTGCAGACATTCCAGGCCAGGCTGGACGTGATTCTGGGTGGCTTGGTCTATTTGAAGATGCCCCTGCTCATTGCAGGGCGTTGGACTAGATGAGCTTTGAAGGTCCCTTCCAACCCAAATTGTTGAATGATTCTATGATTAATATCCTTGGTGTCTTGTAGCTACAGACATTAGCTGTGGAGACCTAGGCAAAGTGAAATCAGAGTTCAACAAATACACTGCTCTTTTATGAAAATCACATCTGTGAGTCAGCAGAACAAGCGCCTCTCATCCAAAGTCGTTCATCTCAGAGGCGCTCACCACTGCAGTGTTCCCAAGCCCCAGCAAGGGGTTCCTGGTGTGTGGACAGGACTGAGCACACAGCTCCTCTTGATGCTACCCTGGAGCAATGCTGGAGGTGGAGCTGTGGCTGGAGCACTCTGCCCCACAAGCAGGGTGTTCCTTGGGAGCTGCTCTGCCCAAGCCTGGGGATGCGGCTTGTTCAGATGAATGGCATGGACCACACTTATCCCCTCTTTGCATGCACTTACAGGGGCAGCCCTGGCAGTGGGTGACCATGGCTCACATCAGTGGGATTTTGTATTTGGGTTGTGGCCAGGATTACACCAATCCTGTGTTAAAAATATGAATTACTATCACTTTTTAAGCTGTGGAATTACTCCAGGCATCCGATTTACTCTGTCAGCCTTTCCTTGGCAAAGTGGCTTCACCTCCCCAGCAGTGACTCAGGATGCTTGACTTGCTGGCTAAGGCTTTCTCTCCCCTCCTCCATGACACTGTACACCCTTTCTCTCCCTCCTAGCTGCTGCTCCACAGCATTTTTAGCAGCAGAGCTTGTTATAAAACAAAACCATCTTCTGTGTTGATCCATCTTTGACGTTTCCTGACCCTCTCCTCTGAGCCGCGCTTTGTTGATCAGAATCTCAAACAGGCTCCTTCACCCGCTAACACAGTTTTCAGATCAGTGCTCAAATCCCCGAGATCTCTCCTTCTTCAGAGAGGTTAAAGAGAATCGTTTTTGAGAACTTCAGCTTTCTGCCAAGTTAAAAGGGAGGAAATCAATGGGATCTGTGCAGTCCTGATACAGTGCCCTGGAGGCTACGTTCCCAGCCTGCTGATAGCATCCAAGCTGCTTAGCCCTTCCAGCACTGTCTGGATGTTTCCCATCTGGAAAGGTTCAGGAGAAATCATGTGGGTGGGAAATGCAGGACTGCCTCAGGCAGGAGGGTTTGCAGGAAATCTGTGGCAAGGAAGCTGCTAGATAGCGTGTGATCATCATGGCTCTAGCACCCCTGGGCTATTTGGCTGCTGCAAAGGGAGGCCATAATGTCTTACACCAAACCATGATGAAGCAAGCAGAAAGAAATGAGATGGGTAAAATGCTACCCTGCTCGGTAGGCAAAGTGCTGTGAAGACAGGCACCA
Organism: Bolborhynchus lineola; assembly: GCA_025448015.1. NCBI lineage: Eukaryota > Metazoa > Chordata > Aves > Psittaciformes > Psittacidae > Bolborhynchus > Bolborhynchus lineola. The sequence continues at coordinate 6,629 of JAOEHX010033642.1, read as the reverse complement.
GCACTAGAACCTTAGAGGAGGTGGCGCTGTCATTGCCCACCATCTGCAGAAGTGCTTCTCTGACATTGCTGTCCCATAGTGGCCGTGTGACTCCCTGCATTGCCTTTGAGTGCCCAGGAGCTGGCTGCAGAAGCAGGAATTTGCGTGTATCCTAAGACAGGAGGATTTATATATTTTTCTTAGGTTACCAAATCTAGAGAAGACTTGTCTCCCTCTATCCCATTGGACATTGGACTGTCACAAAGGTCCTAAAAATACTCAATCAAAAACCAAAACAAAGCATAAAATATGAAAATACTTTACAGTAGTGAAGTACGTAAATGATTTTCCTTGGTTCTTACACTCATGATCAAGCAGGAAGTCTTCTTGAGTGATGTTAAGAGAGGTCCAAGTTTCTGGGGTTTCCTCTTTGCCAATACTTTCTTTCTGTGGCCGATTTATTCTGCTTTTATTTGAGAGTGGGAAAGATATATGTTAACGTGCAGCCCTGGTGTCCTCAACATGAAAAGGACTTGGAACTTTTTGAACAAGTCCAAAGAAGGGCCACAAGGATGATCAAGGAACTGGTGCACCTTCTGTATGAAGACAGGATGAGAAAGTTGGGGCTGTTCAGCCTGGAGAAGGCTGTGTGGAGACCTCGTAGCAGTCCTCCAGCATCTGTAGGGGGCCTATAGCGATGCTGGGGAGGGACTCTTCATTAGGGACTGTGGTGATAGGACAAGGGGTAATGGGATCAAATGTAAACAGGAGAAGTTTAGACTGGGTATGAGGAAGAAACTCTTTACTGTGCAGGTGGTGAGGCACTGGAATGGGCTGCCCAGGGAAGTTGTGAATGCTCCATCCCTGGTGGTGTTCAAGGCCAGGTTGGACAGAGCCTTGGGTGACATGGTTTAGTGGGAGGTGTCCAGGGAGGTTGGAACTGGGTGATCTTTAAGGTCCTTTCCAACCTTAATTATTCTATGATTCTGTGATTCTATTTTTGCACTTTGTGTATCTGTTCACTGCTTTAACATCTGAGAACATAAAAAATGCAGATAACCTATAATCTGTGCAGACCAGCCCTGTGGGACTGAAGGTACTTCAGAAATTATTTCATTGACATTATAGATTTTGTCACGTGGTGAAAAGAGAACATCTGCTTGTCCTAAACCATGGGTACAGGACCTCTGCGCCTGGCAGGCACTATCCATGTGGCCATATTGCTAATGTATGTTGTCCCAAATTATCGGCTGCATCATAGAATTATAGAATCCCAGCCTGGTTTGGGTTGAAGGGACCTTGAAGGTCATCCATTCCAATTCCCTGTCATGGGAAGGGACACCTTCCGCTAGAGCAGGTTGCTCCAAGCCCTGTCCAACCTGGCCTTGAACAGTGCCAGGGATGGGGCAGCCACAACTCTTATGGTCACCCTGTGCCAGTGTCTCTGGGCAACCCTGGGGTGTTACTGCAGAGCATCCTGAAAACTGGCTATAAATCAGGTCTGATTCCAGTCATGTTGGATGGAAAAGCACACAGCAGTGTCACGTTCAAGAATCTCATATTTCCTAAATGCATTCTTCTTGGTCTGAACATCTTTGATGGGGACAGTAGTGCTTCATGTTGGCATAGTTCTGGCAATGGTGAATTTGATGTCAAATCCTGGGCCTTACAGCTAAAAATGTTCTGCTTTGACCAGCAGTTAGTTGGTGATACCTGGTTGCTTCTGGTCTGGGATGGCTGCCGGGCTACTCTCTGGTGTTAATGCACCTGAGGATGCCAGGTATGGACTTTGATCCTTTCCTGTTCTTGAGCAGCCTGGTACTGGACATAGCAGAGGTCAGTTGGGTCCTGCTAGTGGGTGCTTTGAGCTGTGGGTGCTATATTTGGTATGAACTCGGCCAAGGAGTCCTCCAGCAACCCAGCTGTGGTGGGCAGGAGATTGCTGAAGCCTGGCCGGTGCTTCCCATGGCTCTGGAGATGAGCAGGGCTATCTGACACTTCAATGTAGGTTGTGTCTCCTCCCCTGACCAGCCCCCAGTGAAATCTTCATCTCCTTCTCTCTGCTGGTCCATCAGCTGGGTGTCAGGCCCTGGTAGGGTGCTGATGGAGCCAGCCCAATTTGGGTGCTGGACATAGCTGTAGAAAGAGAACCCCAAAACAGGACTGTGAGGTGAGGGTTGGTGTGAAAGGGCTGCATGATAGGTGTCAGTGTGCAGTGTAGGGCAGTAGTGGACATCCCAAGAGTTTGTGGTCTGGATATAAGCGGGGACCTTCACTGGGACAACCTGTGGGAGTGAGACAGCATGCAGCATGGGGGTGCAGCATTGGACACAATTTGCTCATGTGCCTCACTTTGTTGTTAGTCTCCTAAAGACAATCTCTTCTAATCACAAATAGGTTGCAAAAAAAGAGGACAAATGGAAGACAATAAAACGCAGTTTAAGCTAGTCAATGGCAACAGAAATAGGCTGATTTATTTAAATGGAACTGCATTTGAAAGTCTATTTTAATCTAGTCCATGTGCTCCATTCATCATGTTGCTGTCCAGGCATGGTTTTCAGGGCTGCTGACCCCTGAGCGCATAGATGCATATGCAGAGCTGGGACTACATTTCTAGTAAGTCTAAGCAGGCATTGCTGTTAAAACGAAGGTTGAACTCATTAGGGGAAGGAAGAGGAGCCCCATCAGTTACGTTTGGAGGAGTTTATGTGCTCTCTTCGTGTGCTGTGGTTCTGTGCCTGACTCCCAGATCCTGTCTCTTCTGTTCAGATTAAGGCTGGGTCTGATCAGTAGAGGGTAGATAGAGCAGGGGGCAGAAATCAGGTTTCTTTTTCAACACCAGTGGAACATGTTCCTTAAGAGGGCTGGTGAACTGTGTGTTTCCCAAAACCAAAGGGAAATGTACTCAAAAGGCAGTGTTAAAAGGTAGCCGAGGGAAAGAGGAAAGGGGTGATGTGATCTGATACCTGCTGACTTCTCTTGTATAGGCATATCTCTTCTTCTCTTGGGTACCCTGAGAAACACACAACTCTCCACAGAACTGATGTTCTCTAAATATTCTCCCCCACACCCTTTTCCCCCCTTCCTTTAGCCCTTGATCCATTTAAAAACTCCCACTTTTTTGCCTCTTTGGTTTCCATAACCTCACTGACACTGAAGCAATGAGGAAAACCTAGTGTTAGCAGCTGAGCTGTGGAAGTTCAGCTCAGTCCAGCTGTGGGCAGTTCAGTGTTCGCTCTTCCTTTACTTTCTTGGTTTGTGTTTTGGGGTGTTTTTCCACTGCCATCGCCAGTTCTGCAGAAGCAGCTGACACTTTAGTCACAAGGTCAGTCACAGATCTACCAAAGCTCTTAATACCCAGTTGTATGTTTGTGTGTGTGCTTACTTTTTCAGGGTAAGTACATCGTTTAAGGATGGAATAACACTTTATCCAAAAATCAGCAGTCTACTGGGAGCCAACTAGTCTAGCAGCCAAGGCTTGCGCTGCTTCCTTGAGGTTTGGGGGATGAGTCGCTGGCCTGTCCTTTTACATAAAAGCAGAGCAAATTGTCAGAATAAACACATTTTGAAATACTCGACACCATCAGTCAGAGCTTAAGAGAAGCTCATTAGCTGGGAAAGAGATCAAGGGAACCAGGAGTTTGGATGACCTGGCTGCGGCGTTTGGTCTGAAAGGTTCTGTTTCATTCACTGGAGCTAGTCATTATTTTTTTTTTTTTTTTTTTTTTTTTGTCTTTTCTTTAGGTAATCAGCCAGGAAAGAGTTCAGATCTCCCCCCCTCCTTCCCCCAGGCAGTGAGTCTGGAGTCATGATCCTACAAAGTTCCTTTGTAATTTATTTATCTTTTTGCCAAAACCAGATTGCTACTGGGTACGAGTCCTTGCCTCAGAGCATGCTGGATAAGAAGCCAGCATGTGGCTCTGCTGCCTGGGGTGCTTCACTACTCACCAATCCACAAGCCAGTGGTTAATTTAGATTGACTATGGTCGTCTGGGGATGTGACCCCCAATTTTACAGTCTGGGTTAGGTCAGCTTTAGTGAGCCCTGCCCAAGGAGGAAGCTCTGGCAGGAGTTACACTGAGTGGAAGAAAAGCCTGGTGCACTGCAGTACTTTTTGGGTGAGCTACATGACATCTCTGTATAGTTCTGTACAGTTGCTTGGCCATGTGAGGAGGAGAGGTGCTTGTAGCTATCCTTAAGAGGTGCCATCAGAGCTCTTCCAGGACAAGTAACTGTTCCCCGGGCATTGCTAGGTCTGCAGGTTTTCCTATCAACACAGCAGAGCTGGGGGAGAGGCAAGGTGGGACAGCTTGTTGAGTCATCTTTCCTATGTATCCTCAGAGCAGTAGGGCACCATCTGCGACAGAATCACAACAGAGTTGTCTATGAAGTTTTCATTAAATTTACAGGCAGCAATTGTTATTCCAGACCAAGGAGAGGAGATGGAAAGAGGCTGAGGTCCAGCTAGGAATTGGCTAGACTAGTTCTTGGATTGTTTTCCACACTGTGGTTATCCTTATCTGCATCTGGAAACTGGAGTGTGTTGTATGTGTTTGTAAGAGCAAGCGGATGTGTGAAGTGTTCTGGCAAAGTCAGAAGTCTCATTTTCCCCTCAATATAATGCAGCCTGATTAGATTGTTATTGACATGCTGAGAACCTGCTAGGGTTGTTACATCTCTGTGGAAAGGCATCTGTCTGTTCCTCTCCTCCCTTCTGCCTGGAAGGATTGCAGAGCTGGAAATGGGAAGGCCCTTTCAGACTGCAAATTCAGCTGTGAAATAAATCTGTTGGGAAAGCACGGTGTGCCTGCCAGCTGACCAGCAGTTTGACAGTGCATGTGGAACTCTAAGCCAATGAACAGCAGTTTGGAGCAACTAGTAATTCCCTAGTGGTGGAAAAAAGAAAAAGATAATAAAAATAACCCCCAATAAGACCTCAGAACAAAGCAGCTGTAGTTTGCTGAATGCTTTTCATCCTGTGGATCATTGCTAACAAGAGTTACTGGCAGCGTAGTGACTGGTCGCCAACTAGATATGACACCATTTACCACCAGTCTTTGGGCTCTGCCATGCAGCCAGTTTCCAGCAAAGAATCCACCTACCCAGGCCATGAGAACCCAGTTTCTCCAGGAGAACATGTGGGAGACAGTGTCAAATGCTTTATTAAGTCCCAAATAGACAATGTCCACAGCCTTTCCGTCATCAACCAGGCAGGTCACCTTATTGTGGAAGGAGATCAGATTGGTCAAGCAGGACCTGTCCTGATTGATGCCCGTGCTGACTGGCCTGATCCCCCCATTTTCCACACTCACTTTATGATCTCACTTGGGATCATCTTCTCCATGACCTTCCCCAGCACTGAGCTCAGGCTGACAGGCCTGGAGTTTGCAGGATTTTCCTGCCTGCCCTTTTTGTAGAGAGGTGTCACATTGACCAACCTCACATGGGACCTGCCCACTAGACCACGACTGCTGATAGATGGAGAGAGTGGATTAGCAAGCTCCTCTGCCAGCTCCTTCAGCATTCTTGGGTGGAACCCATCAGGGGACTGAGTACCCTAAGGGTGACTGGTGTGACTATTAAAGACATAGGTAAACACAGCATTAAGTACCTCAGCCTTTTCCTCATCCTTGGTACTAGGTGTCCCCTGGTATGTAGTAAAGGATGGAGGTTCTTTTAATCCTCCTTTTATTGCTAAGATATTTGTAAAAATATTTTTAATCATCTTTTATGGCAGTGGCCAAATTAAGTTCAAGTCCATCTCTGCGCTGCTTTTGGTACTCAGGCTATCTCATTCTACATTGGCTTGGGTATTTATGCATAGTGTTGCACAATGGCTTCTAGAAAAACTGTGAGAGTGTAAGGACTGACTGGCTTTAAAAACATTGTCCTTCTCAAAGATGGCTCTTGCTAACTTTGCTCCGTGAAGTGGTCAGATAATGGCAATTCTCACATTCAAAATTTGCCTTTGCAAAATGCAAAGAGTCAGTCAAAATATCTGGCATGTTGCTGTCTTTGATCACAGCTGACCCAACCTCAAAAATCCTTAAAGTCCTGAAAGCTCTCTAGAGACAGATTTGTCTCCAAGTGTGATTTTGGGTTCAGTAAAATTGCATGTTTCAGTGAAATGATATTTCTTCTCACCAGCTTATTTATATTCATCCTAATTGTCTCATTGTGATGGCTCCTATTCATTTGCTGGATCCACTTGTCTTGCATCTTGTTCTGGCTCTGAGTGCTTTTAGGGTAAGTTTGCCTTTCAAGAATATGTATGATTGGTGCCATAGGAACAGCTTCCATGTGCTTGCAAGAAGTGCACTGCTAAGCAAAGTAAGTAGGGAAGCTGGGAGAGATGAGTGGAAAATGACTGTGAAGAAGAGGAAAGAACTGAAATAGATGGCAAAGGAGTTAATCAAATAAACAAAAGTCCTTTTTCAAAAAATTCTTGCTTTTTTTTTATTTTAATAGTCACAATCTTACAATGATTGCACTGGGCAACCCTTGCTACTTCTTTGATTAGAGAGGGGCTGTAGTGGCTGTGATGAGTTCCCACAACAGCCTGTTATAGGCATTGTTAACAAGTGTCCCTCATTTAATTCAATTAAAAGGGGCAGGGATGGGAACCCTGTCAGGGTGGTCCTCAGCTTCTA